>SDEE01000658.1:0-27679 GCA_004126415.1 Candolleomyces aberdarensis
CGGCGGAGCAGGTTCAAAATTAGGCCGAGACTGGGACTCGTCCAATCCCGCACCGTCTCCGTCGTCTCCCTTTGCCTCCAAACCTTCACCATCCCCTTTGTCGTTCAGGCTTCCTGGCTTGTAAACACTGGAAAGACAACCATTGCAGCCATAGAACACACTCCCGGTATACCCTTTCGCTGAATTTCATGACCATCAGCATATAGCGACAGTACCAATATGGGGAACACGCATTTGGGCTCTGCTTTCACGCGTACGACGAACGCGATAGACATTTTGTGACGACTGGGACCTGATTTTGTTTATGAGAAGAGGTGAGTCCTTGATACTACGTACCAGGTGCTCTCGAGGTGCTGATATCCTTCATACTTGTGTAGCATCGGCGATTCATGTTTACTGAAGACGGTCAAATGCAAACGCGGAAATGCCCAGCTGGCCATCAAGATATTCACTCAGCCGGATCCTGAACCTTCGTTGAGAAGCTGCACTTGGAGGTTGAAGCGTAAGTGATGCTCTTGAAAGGTGGCTGTCTCTGGCTGATATGTGACCCGCAGTCGACAAGGACGCGCTGATAGACATACCCAACACGTATAATTACCAAGGCTTTGCGGCGACAGAACAGGCTGGGCATATTGGATCACAAGGAATCCGTACGACCAAATTAGGTACGTGATCCTCAACAACCTCCTACGCGATGTCGGCCTGACCCTTTGAAAGCACCCGACCTTTCCTTAGCACCATCGAGAAGAATTTGATTTTTTTTCAAATACCAAATGCCCTCCATGACGCTCGGAACCGTAGCATCTCGCACAGCAATATCAAGTCCGAGAACCTTCTCCTTCTGTCAGCTTTGTTACCGACTTTACGTTCTACAAGCCCGCATACCTGCCCCTCGATCTCCGATTTCTCCTTCTACCTTGACACCTCTGGACGAAAAACATGCCACGGCTTCAGAATGCTTTCCTACGCAGTACACCAACCCTGAATTCAGGGCATAGAAGTCCAAACTGGCGCAAGAAGAGACGTTAGGCGAGCGAGACGGGAAGTCGAGAAGGGGAGCTCAATGTTGATCTGCAATAGAAGACGTATCTGTCCGAGTGAGTGATCACGCATTCGGGGTGTCTTGTGGCGGCTTCTGAGCTCTTTGGAAGTAGACTTTCATCAAGCAAATGATTCACCTCGGACCCACTAACAGGCCCACTTTCGACACCCTGCTGCACACTTCCCAAGGCAACGTATTCCCTGAAGCATTAAACTCCTTCTTTCACAGCTACCTTTCCACTCTCAACGACGTTGCGCTGTCGTCATATGCCAACACATCAGCACCCGCCACTTGCTCTGGTTCATTGGTATCTGTGCAAACAACGCGTCCGAGCATTGCCGGCCGTCTGCTGCAACAGACTCTGATAGTCAGCCCAACGACTCGGACCACAGATTGGAAAAGTTATGGGAAGACCACGAAAGTATCGAGCTATACCTCGCGCCCAGGGCAGACAAAATGCTCATGGAAGTGAATGTGGAGTATGTTTCAGCCAGTATAAACCTCTTCAAGTGAGCTGTATTTAACTGTCGTTTCTCGTGGCCCGCTTGTTAACTCAATTAATATTCAGGATGTCATCCCTGTTGAAGTACATATCCCTAACCGCGACCCGCAAGTGAAATCACTTGGCGGTCGTTTCTCAGCCATTGAAATGTGTTGTTTTTGATCGTCACTGAAGGCTGAAGAGGTTCATGTTTCATTTGAATGGGCTAGGGCTTATCATTCCTGGTCTGCCGACTGCCCAGCTCCAAAGTCCGAACTCTGGACATCTTCCTTGCCCTTTCGCGGCATCTCACTGACGACGAAGCAAAGCTGGATCGCATGGTTCCCTACATCCCTGGCCTACTACACGACAACCCAGCTTTGGTTCAATTGGCGGCATTGCGAACTCTCTTGCAAGTGGTGAGTACCTATCTGTCAATCACGCTCTGAATTGGCGCAATGCAGGTTGTTCTGGTGTCAGTCATCGCTCCGTCAAGCGCTGCCATTGTATAGACTCTGCATTACGAGGCGGCATCGTCAGCGGCGATCGGGCTGGCGTTGTCAAAGTCTGGCGTGTGGACTTTTCGTAGAATAAATGATCTGCATACTACTCCGCCTTGATAGCTTAACAGAGATGCGCTTACACACCTACCTTGTTGCTGTCTATAATGGATCATAAGTTTGAATTCGCAGACGGTGACGGTGGTTGTATGAACATATCTACTGACAACTTTCTGATATGAGGAAGGGTTCGAAGTTTGACCGATGATACACAGTAAAGGGATTCGGACAATAAGACTCGCAAACTGGGTAAAGATCACCGGTTGAGGTTTTCAGCGCTCTGTCACAATGAAGAATCCATCTACATCTATAGGACAAATACATGCAAAAGGTAACGACCAAGATGGTAAACGGTACTACAGCTTCATATAGTCCGATGACAAGATAGATGAACATTGCTCGCGTCCACCAAATCTTCTACCAAAGAAATAAAACAATGTACAGTATCACGACAGCGTATCCCCCTTGAGACCAACCCATGTTGGTACAATTATGTCGCAGACTGCGTAGATGAAGCTGACAATCGATCTGCTTCCTCTTTCAATGTCGTGATCTTGGCAAGGTCTTCCTCTTGTCCCGTAGCGTCGAAGCACATTTGGAGGAGGAATATCAATTTGTTGAGGTCATTGCCTCGATCCCGGTGTCCAACAGAACAATAAGACACGAGTTCTTCGCAGTGAATTATTGCCTCTTGGAGATGGCAGAGTGCGCGGGTCTCTTCGTACATGGCTCGGAGGGATGTGACAAAGTCGCGGAGTGAATACAAGCGATGCGGATGAGGCGATGGTCGAAGTTCGAGCGTTTCACGATACAGAAGAATGGCTTCTTCAAGGTCAGCCAGGGTTCCTGTGCGCCAATGACGATTCACAAGTGCATTGCCAAGGTTGTAAAGTGAGTCTGAGCGATGCGAATTAGGGTATGGTCGAAGTTTGATTGCTTCACGAAGCAAGGAAATGGCCTCCTCAAGGTCAGCCATGCTTCCCGTGAGCCTATGGCAATCCACGAGTGCAGAGCCAAGACTGTTGAGTGAAAACGGACGATTCGGATGAGGCGATGGTCGATGTCCAAGTGCTTCACGAAGCAGGGAAACGGCTTCCTCAAGGTCAGCCATGGATTTTGTGCGCTTATGACGATCCAGGAGTACATCACCAAGATTGTTGAGTGAGTCTGAGTGAAGTGGATGAAGCGACGGTTGAAGTTTGAGGACTTCACGACGCACGGAAATGACCTCCTCAAGGTCAGCCATGTTTCCTGTGACCCAATGGCGATGCAAGAGTGCATGGCTGAGATTGCTGAGTGAAACTGAGCGGTCCGGATGAGACGATGGTTGAAGTTTGAGTGCTTCACGATGCAGGGAAATGGCTTCGTCCGAGTCCGTGAGAGACCCGATCTGACGGGCACGGCCACCAAATACATTGGCCAGGACCATAATCGGCTGAGGGATCCCGGGTTGGAGTGCAAGCGCCTCGCGACAGAGGTGGATAGCCGAACTGTACTCCGATGGCTTGAAGCAGCCCCGCCCGCCGTTCAAATGATCGACCAAATATCGATAAGCATAGTCCGCAACGGCAGGAATCTCTTTGCCAGAGCGAACAAACAACCCTGGGTCTTGTCGCAGATACTTGAGTTCACACTCAGGGAAACGAAGGAAGAGGCGGACATGATGGGACGGGTGTGCAAAGAACTCGCCCGATCGACTTTGGGTAGTGAGGAAGTCGCGGAGAGAGGTGTGGCAGAGTGTGACAGGTATGTCGTCTGTTCCTGGAACTTGAATGATCGCCTGCAAGTTCACGAGGACATTGACAACCTCGTATATATGGATTCCGAGGAGCTCTGCGATCGCCGATGTCGAAAGTGGTGCCGAAAGGAGTGCGATGGTTGATATGATATCGGAGAAGCGGGGGAGGTGCTGAGAGCGGGCCAATGTTTGTGCGTAAAGCCCATCGAGGCCGGGATTCATCTCGAGCGCCAAGGGAAGGCGATCCATCGGAGTCCGTGGGTCGTTTGCTTCGGTGTTCACTGCCATAATGAATTTGAACACGGCCGAGGCGAAAATGAAGGATCCCCCAATATGTTTGACAAGTTTGCGTCGGTCGCTCTGGGTAGGCCACTGTCCATGCTGCCGAACGTATGATCGGATGACCGAGTGCCGCCTACATCCATCCTCAAAAAGGATGTCCAGGAAGGTGGCGATGTCATCGTCGGAGCAATGGTCCACAAGGTTGTCCAACCTGACCTCTGGGACGCTCAGGCGGGATTGGATGTGCTCTTCGACTCGGCTTGTGATGAAAACACGGAGAGGAATAAGGGGGTTTTCGTTGAAGAACGCGAGCATTCCGTCGATGAGCTCCTGGACTTCGTCTTTGTCACCGCACTCGTCTAATCCATCCAACACCATGAGGAATGGGCCTTGCGTTAATGCCCTGACCGCTTTCTTCCTCTGAACGAGAGCTTTGAACGGTTCAAAGACCAAGCACCGCATCTGGTTTTGTAGAGAAACACCTTTCCCCAGTGGCGACAGTAATGCCGGCTTGCGTTGTACAGCTCCGCGTATGAAGCGATCTGTCTCGGGGATGACCTCGGCCATCTGGCTTGCTAAAGTCGTCGGAAGCCTCCCAATCTTGCTCCTATCGCCTGCGTTTCGGAAGAAAAAGAAGCTCACAACCGGTCTACCCTCCCGCTTGGACGTATCACAGACCTCCTGAGATATGGAAGATTTCCCAGATCCGACGTATCCATGCATCCAGCGCACATGAGGTTCCGACACAGTCGTGATATCCCTCCTCGCCCATCTGTTAACCCTCCTAACCACCCGCAACCTAGTGCCAGGAAAGCAAGCAGAGTCTGGAGGTGATCGTTTTCGATTGCGAGTATGGGATGCATCGGTGATGGGCCAAAGAATCTCGGATAAGCCTGAAGGTGAATGGTTAACGTTTTCCAGACGATCAGTGAAAACATCGATAGATCCACGACTTACTCCTCTGCTCCGCGCTAATGAGCGAATTGTGTTGATGGAAGCCTCCCTCGACTTGGTAGTTGGCCATATGCCCTATGCGCACATTTCGGGATCCTGGAAGGACGTTCATTGGTACCTACACAAAGAACGGTCAGTTATATAGTCAGATCAAGAGGGATGAATATGGACAGTACAAGCCATACTGATACTTACCGGCACTACTTGATGGTAGGAGCGCAGTTCGATGCTTTCAGCGCCTCAAGTGCGTCTCTTGGATGTTGCGGAAAGGATGTGTAGAGTCGATATGTGCTAGGCAGTCGCAGCGAAGGGATGATGGGGGAAGAGAGGCAAGCTACCTGAACTGCTACAGCATGCTGTGCTGTTGACCTCTGTTTCCCATATACAGTTTGTTCGAGTTACGGCAGGTCGTGCATGGCCTGGCATGCTTAGGCCCGTAATCTGACTGTCCGTAAATCCAATGGCGCACCAGGCGCACCGGGTTGCACTCCACCCAAGTCTGGCAGGGGGCTCCATAGGGAATTGGCGAGCGAACAAGGTGCAAGGAGGTTGGGACGAAGCGAGTAAATTAAGATTGATGATCATCAACCTCCATTTTGCCGAGCGGGACAAGGGACTGGTATTAACTGGAGTGCATTTGAGGTACGTGAGGAATTACTGTTGTTGTGATTCGAGGTCAAAGGGGAAAGAGAAGGATTCTGCAAAAATGTATCTCGGACCTTCTGGCAAATTACGTTTCAGGATGCCGGAGTGCAAAGATGAAGTGTGCGAGTTTGCTCGTCGCTCCTGACCATAACATGAATTTCGTCTTTTCTTGTTCCCAAAGGTCGAGGCAAATGGATAATGGTTGCGGTGGAGGCGTCCAGGAAAGGTGCTAGCCGGACTTCTGCCACGGCAATGGAGGTGTGGGATATCGAGAATACCACCTTGGTCGAGTCTTTCGTGGTCACAGTTGGATCGCCAACGGACCCCCTACCGGATCCACAACCTTCTCAAGGGGGCTGAATCCAATGCGAGCCCCACAGCTCTGATTGCAGCCCTGGTTCATGCATGACGGCCCACAACTGGGGCAGAAAGGTGTGCCTCTATGCGGAGTCCTTTTAACAACGAGATTGTTCCTCCTCCTGCTCTGGATGTACGTGCGATGGTGGTCGGCATCGATTTTGGAGGATACTCTACCTCTCACCGGTCCAACGAGTCTGGGGAATTTGTGAGGAATCCGGTGTTTTCTCGAAATGCGGCCAAAGGCTTTGTTACCATTGGATCGTAGGATTGTCGGTTGAGGCTGTGGAATCTGGGCAAGGCTGAGAGGACCACTGTTCTTGGTGGGCTTGATTCAGACCACGAAAAGCCTACTTGGAGGTGCATTTTATTGATTGGGTGTAACATTTGGAGCTAATTTTTTATTCATTCAAAGCGCTGTCAGTTCAAGCGGAATTGCACTTTCATCGTATGTTGAAATGTGGCCGCCAACTCCAAGTGGCGGACACTCGAGTCGACCCTCGCAACGGATCTCACTCATCTCTCAGCATCAGCAGAACCTTTAAAAAGCCCACCAGGATGTTGTTACTGCGCTGGCTTGTATAAACTCTCCGTTCCGAGGCAGCATCGTCAGCGGCAATCGGGCTGGCGTTGTCAAAGTTTGGCGTGTGGATTTCGTAGAATAGCTGGTTTGTATAGATATCTCAGTAAAGTTTGTACGTACATCCACTGGTCGGTGACTACTATAATGAATCGTAAGTTTGGGTTCGCAGACGGTGCAATACATTAACATGCAAAAGTCGACTAAAAAAGATAGATAATAGTAAATGGGAACGGTACCAGGAATTTCAAAGAGTCCTACAACGGGATAGACAGGCAAACATCGCTGGCGTCTGACAGATCTACTACCAAAGAAATCAAACAATGTACATGCAACTCACGACACCGTGTCTCCCCTGCGAGGAACCCATGTTGGTACAATTATGTCGCGGACTCCACGGTAGATGAAGCTGACAACCGATCTGCTTCTTCTCTTAATGTCGTGATCTTGATAAGATCTTCCTCTTGTCCCGTAGCATCGAAGCGCGTCTGGAGGAGAGATATCAAATCGTTGATGTGATTGGGCCGATCCTGGTGCCCAACAGGATAATGAAACGCGAGGAGCTCTCCACAGTGAGTTATCGCCTCTTGGAGGTGGGAGAGTGCGCTGGTTTCTTCGTACATGGCTAGGAGGGATATGACAAGGTTGCCGACTGGATCTGAGCGATCTGGATGAGACGATGGTCGAATTTCAAGCACTTTGTGAAACAGGGAAATGGCCTCGTCAAGGTCAGCCATAGTTCTTGCGCACCCATAACGATCGAGGAGCGCACGGCCAAGATGGTGAAGTGAATCTGAGTGATTGGGATGGGGCAATGCTCGAAGTTTGAGTGCTTCACGATGGCAAGCAATGGCCTCTTCTAGGTCAACCAGCGTTCCTGTACACCCATGCTGATCCACAAGTGCATTGCCGAGATTGTTGAGTGAGTCTGAGCGATCCGGATGAGGCGATGGTCGAAGTTCAAGTGCTTCACGATGGAGTTCAATGGCTTCTTGAAGGTCAGCCATGCTTCTCGCACACCGATAGCGATTGAGGAGCGCACGGCCGAGATTGTTGAGCGAATCTGAGTGATCTGGACGAGGCAACGCTCGAAGTTCGAGTGCTTCACGATGGAGAACAACAGCTTCTTCAAGGTCAGCCAGAGTTCCTGTGCACTCATGCTGATCCACGAGTGCATTTCCGAGATTGTTGAGTGTGGCTGAGCGATCAGGGTGAGGGGATAGTTGAAGGTTGAGTGCTTGACGATGAAGGGCAATGGCTTCTTCAAGGTCAACCACGTTTCTCGTGCACCGATAGCGATTGAGGAGCGCACAGCTGAGATTGTCGAGTGAATATGAGCGATCCGGATGAGGCGATGCTTGAAGTTCGAGTGCTTCACGATGCAAAGCAATGGCCTCTTCAAGGTCGGTCAGGGTTCCCGTGCACTGATGATGCTTCATGAGTGCATGACCGAGATTACCGAGTGGGTATGAGCGATTCGGATGAGGTGATTGTCGAAGTTTGAGTGTTTCACGATGCAGAGCAATGGCTTCTTCAAGGTCAGCCAGGGTTCCCGTGCGCCGATGACGGTCCACAAGTGCATCGCCAAGATTGTTGAGTGAGTATGGTCGATCCGGATGGGGGGATGGTTGAAGTTTGACTGCTTCACGAAGCAAGGAAATAGCTTCCTCGAGGTCAGCCGTGATTCCTGTGAGCCTATGGCAATCCACGAGTGCCCTGCCAAGACTAGTGAGTGAAAGTGAGCGACCCGGATGAGGCGATGGTCGAAGTCCGAGTGCTTCACGAAGCAGGGAAATGGCCTCCTCAAGGTCAGCCATGGATCCTGTGCGCTGATGACGGTTCCGGATTACATCACCAAGATTGTTGAGTGAGTCTGAGTGAAGTGGATGAAACCACGGTTGAAGTTCGAGTACTTCACGATGCACAGAAATGGCCTCCTCAAGGTCAGCCATGGTTCCTGCGAGCCAATGGCGATCCAAGAGTGCAGCGCCGAGATTGTTGAGTGAAAATGAGCGGACCGGATGAGGCGATGGTCGAAGTTTGAGTACTTCACGATGCAGGGAAATGGCTTCATCCAAGTCCGTGAGAGACCCGATCTGACAGGCACGGTCACGAAATACATTGGCCAGGACCTCAATAGGCCTGGACGTCCCAGGTTGGAGTGCAAGTGCCTCGCGACAGAGGTGGATAGCGAGACTGTACTCCGATGGCTTGAAGCAACCCTGCCCGCCGTTCAAATGATTGTGCAAATATCCACCAGAATAGGCCACAACGGCAGGAATCTGTTTGCCAGAGCGAGCAAACAACCCTGGGTCTTGTCGCAGATACTTGAGTTCACATTCAAGGAAGCGAAGGTAGAGGCGGATGTGATGGGACGGGTGCCCAAAGAATGCACCCGATCGACTTTGGGTAGTGAGGAAGTCACGGAGGGAGGTGTGGCAGAGTGTAACCGGTGTGTCGTCTGTTCCTGGAACCTGAATGATCGCCTGCAAGTTCACGAGGACATTGACAACCTCGTATATATGGATTCCGAGAAGCTCTGCGATCGCCGATGTCGAAAGTGGTACTGAAAGCAGTGCGATGGTTGATATCACATCAGAGAAGCAGGGGAGGTGCTGAGAGCGGGCCAATGTTTGTGCGTAAAGCCCATCGAGGCCGGGATTCATCTCGAGGGCCAAAGGAAGGCGATCCATCGGCGTTGGTGGGTCGTTTGCTTCTGTGTGCATTGCCATAATGAATTTAAACACGGCCGAGGCGAAAATGAATGATCCCCCAATATGTTGGACAAGTTTGCGTCGGTCACTCTGGGTAGGCCACTGTCCGTGCTGCCGAACGTATGCTTGAACGACCGAGTTCCGCCTACATCCATCCTCAAAAAGGATTTCCAGGAAGGTGGCGATGTCGTCGTTGGAGCAATGGTCTACAAGGTTGTCCAACCTGACTGCTGGAACATTTAGGCGGGATTGGATGTGTTCTTCGACCCGGCTCGTGATAAAAACGCGGAGAGGAATAAGCGGGTTTTTGTTGAAGAACGCCAGCATTCCGTCGATGAGCTCCTGGACTCCGTCTTTGTCATCGCACTCGTCCAACCCATCCAGCACCATGAGGAATGGGCCTTGCGTCAATGCCCTGACCACTTGCTCCTTCCAAACGAGAGCTTTGAATGATTCATAGACTGAGCTTTTCTTCCTCCGAACGACAGCTTTGAATGGTTCATATACCAAGCTTTGCATCTGGTCTTGTAGAGAAACAGCTTCCCCCCGTGGCGACAGCAATGCCGGGTTGCGTTGTATGGCTTCACGTATGAAGGGTTCTGTCTGAGGGATAGCCGCCGCCATCTGGCTTGCTAAAGTCGTCGGAAGCCTCCAAATCTTGCTCCTATCGCCCGCGTTTCGGAAGAAAAAGAAGCTCACGACCGGCCGATCCTCCCGCTTGGACGTCTCACAGACCTCCTGAGATATGGAAGACTTTCCAGATCCGACGTATCCATGCATCCAGCGTACATGAGGTTCCGACACAGTCGTGATATCGCTCCTTGCCCAACTGTTGACGTTCTTGACCACCTGTAACCTTGTGCCAGGAAAGCAAGCAGAGTCGGGAGGTGATCTTTTTCGATTGCGAGTATGGGATGCATCGGTAATGGGCTGAAGAATGTCGAATAAGCCTGAAGGTAAATGGTTAGCGTTTTCTAGACGATCAATGAAGACATCGGTAGATCCACCACTTACTCCTGTGCTTGGCGCTGATAAGCGAACCGTGCTGGTGAAAGCCTCCCTCGACGTGGTAGTTGACCATATGTCCTATCTGCGCATTTTGGGATCCTGGAAAGACATTCATTGGCACCTACACGAAGAACGGTCAGTTATCAAGAGGGGTGACTGTGGTGATACTCACCGATACTGGCTGATGGTAGGGGTGTAGTTGGATACTTTGAGCCTCAGCTGCGTCTCTAGGATGTTGAGGAAAGGATGTGTAGAGTGGATATGTGCCAGGCAATGGATGATGGGAAGAGAGGCAAGATACCCGAACCGCAACAGCATGCTGTGTCAAACTGCTGTTGACCTCTGTTTCCCATATACAATTTGTTCGAGTCACGGCAGGTCATGGATGATGGCAGGTCTGCTGGGTGCTCAGCCCATAATCCAACTGTCCGTAGATGCAAGGCAGCACCGGGCAGCACTCCATCCAGGTCCAGGGGGTTCTATAGGGAACTGGCGAGCGAATGAGGTGCAAGGCCAAGATCAACCTTCATTTTGACGAGAGGGATGAAGGACTGGTGCTAACTGTAGTGCATTAGGGGTACATGAGCTTACTGTCGTCGTGATTTGAGGGTAGGAGAGAAGACCCCCGCCTCTGATTCTGCGTAAATGTATCTCGGACCTCCCGGCAAATTGGAGAAATTGAATTGACATACCTCGGAGTCTGTTCTGAGATGCCAGAGGGCTAAGTTCGTTGCTGTTCGCTCCTGAGCATGACATGAATTTTCTCTTTTTTCATTTTCTTTTATTGCCTCGGGGTGAGCGGGTCCGGTTCACACGCGCATGATCGTTGGTCAAAAGTGTCGTGGCTGAAGCAACCTTTTTCCACCCTCTATCGATCTATCCTCGAGCGGCAGAAATGAAACATCCATAACCTATCCCGACTTTGAGTGGGCATGGCAAATGTGGAATATGAGGACAACTGTCCCATCGCTTGCGGGGACAGCCTCACCTTTCAGCGCTTGCACGAGCGTTTCCAATCCATCCCTCCCAGTGCCAACGCCTCCGCCCACCCGAATTCTCCTTCATTAATCTCCCTCAACTCTATTTCCGCGCCGCTTACCCACACTCGACGTCTGGTCCAACGGCAGAGCAGGTTAAATGAGGCCAAGACTCTGACTTTTCCGATCCCGCACCGTCTGGGCCGTCTCCCCTTGCCTCCAAACCTTCACCATCCCCTTTGTTGTTCATGCTCCCCAGCTTGTAAATGCTGGAATGACAACCACTGGAGCTATATAACACATCTCGATGCACCCTTCGCCTGAATATCAACATATGGCGGCCGCACCAATATAGGGAACACGCATTCGCCGGGCTCTAGCACTTTTACGCGTATGCCGGACGTGATAGGCTCTTCCGTGACGGAATCGGGACTTGATGTCGTCTACAGGAAGAGGTAAGTCCTTTATGCTACGTACGCGATGCTCCGGGGGTGCTGATATTGTTCATACTTGTGAATAGCACCAGCAATTTACCTTTCCCAAAGACGGTCAAATGTAAACACAGAAATGACCACCTGGTCATCAAGATCCACTAAGCCAGATCCTGGACTCTCGTTGAGCAGCTACACTTGGAGGTTGAAGCGTAAGTGGCGCTCTCGAAAGATGGCTGTCTCTGGCTGATATGTGACCCGCAGTCGACGAGGACGCGCTGATAGACATACGCAGCATGTATAATTGCCAAGGCTTTGCGGCGACAGAAAAGCTGGGTACATCATAAACCTGTACGATCGAATTAGGTACGTGAGCCTCGACAACCTCCTACGCAACGTCGGCCTGACTCTTTGAAAGCACGCGACCTTTTTCTTAGCACCATCGAGAAGAAGTCGATTCCTTTAGCTACCAAACGCCCTCTGTCACGCTCGGAACTGTAGCATCTCGCATGGTGATATCAAGTCTAAGAGCATTCTCGTTACGTCGCCTTTATTACCGACTTTGCATTCTACAAGCCCGCATGCCTGCCCGTCCAATTTCTCCTTATACCTTGATACCTCTGGACAAAGAACGTACCATGGCTTCAGAATGCTTTCCTACCCAGTATACCAATCCTGAAATCAGCGCATAGAAGTCTAAACTGGCGCAAGAAGAGACGTTAGGCAAGCGAGACGGGAAGTCGGGAAGGGGAGCTCAATGTCGATCTGCATTAGAAGACGTATCCATCCAAGTGAGTGATCACATATTCGAGGCGTCTTGTGGCCTCTTCTAAGTTCTTTGGCAGTAGGACCTCATCAAGCAAACAATTCACCTTGAGCCCACTAACCGGCCCACTTTGACACCCTACTGCACACTTCCTGAGGCAACGTATTCCCTGAAGCATTTTACTCCCTCTCGTACAGCTATGCTTCAACTGTCAACGACGTTGCGCTGTCGTCATATGCCGACACACCAGCACCCGCTACACCATCTGGTTCATCGCTATCTGTCCGAGCGTCACTGGCCCATCTACTGCAACGGACTCAGAAAGTCAGCCCAACGATTCGGACCACGGGTTGGAAAGGTTGTGGGAAGACTACAAAGTATCGAGCCATACCTTGCGCCTGAGGCTGACGAAACGGCTATGGAAGTGAGGGTGCAGTATGTTCCAACGGTCAGCGCCCAGTATAAACTGCTTCACAGCCCCACATCCTCCTCTTCCACACTCACGTGTTCCTACCTTACGACGTCCTCGACCCTTTCTCAACATTTAACTCCACCGGTTTTTTCCTTCATGACTCTATCCGACTTGCTGTATATCTTATCTTAAAGAGCCCATCAAACCAAAAATTTACAAAGGGCTTGCCGCTGCTGTTCATGCGTATGTATGGTGCGTCAAATTGACCTGTTTGTGTAGATAGACGTCCATGACATTGCATCTGTTCTTTCGCTGAGCTTGTGGCACTGGCCCAAGAAATTAAGAGACCTGAATCAAGGAGGATGCTTGTCGACACTCGCCAAAAGAATTTGGACAACAGACTCGCGAACTGAGTCAAGACCACCCGTTGAGATTTTCAACATCCCGTAACAATGAAGAATCCACTTACATTCACGCACAAAGACAGGGAAAAGGTAACCCGAAAGATAGATGACGGTAAATACAACAGTACTAGAAATCTATAGTCCAAGGATGGGATAATTAGATGAACATTGCTCGTGTGCAATAAATTTTCTGCGGAAGAAGTAAAACAATCTAAATTCAACTCATGACAGCGTGTCCCCCTTGAGACCGACCCGTGTTGGTACAATTATGTCGCAGATTCCGTGTATCAAGCTGACAATCGATCTGCTTCTTCCAATGTCGCAATCCTGACAAGGTCTTCCTCTTGTCCCGTGGCATTGGAGTGCATCTGGAGGAGATTTGTCAAATTGTTGAGGTAATCGGCTCGATCCCGGTGGCCAACAGGATAATAAAATGCGAGTTCCTTGCAATGAGCTATTGCCTCTTGAAGGTGGGAGAGTGCGCGGGTTTTTTCGTACATGGCTTGGAGGGATGTGACAAGGTTGCGGAGTGGAGATGAGCGATTTGGACGAGATGGTGGCCAAAGTTCAAGGACCTTGTGAAAAAGGGAAATGGCCTCATCAAGGTCATCCAGGGTTCCTGTGCACTGATGATGCTCCACGAGTGCATTGCCGAGATTATTGAGCGAGTATGGGCGATCCGGATGAGGCGATGGTCGAAGTTTGAGTGCTTCACGATGCAGAGCAATGGCCTCTTCAAGGTCAGCCAGAGTTCCCGTGCGCCGATGACGATTTACGAGTGCATTGCCGAGGTTGTCGAGTGAGTCTGAGCGAAACGGATTAGCGTATGGTCGAAGTTTGATTGCTTCACGAAGCAAGGAAATGGCCTCCTCAAGGTCAGCCATGATTTCTGTGAGCCTATGGCAATCCACGAGTGCAGCACCCAGAAGGTTGAGTGAAAATGAGCGATTCGGATGAGTTGATGGTCGATGTCTGAGTGCTTCACGAAGCAAGGAAATGCCCTCCTTAAGGTCAGCCGTGGATCCTGTGCGCTTATGACGATCCAGGAGTACATTGCCAAGACTGTTGAGGGAGTCTGAGTGAAGTGGATGAAGCGACGGTCGGAGTTTGAGTGCTTCACGATATACGAAAATGGCCTTCTCAAGGTCAGCTATGGCTCCAGTGAGCCAATGGCGATCCAAGAATGCATAGCCGAGATTTTCGAGTGAAAATGAGCGGTCGGGATGAGGCGATGGTCGAAGTTCGAGTGCTTTACAATGCAGGGAAATGGCTTCGTCCAAGTCCGTGAGAGACCCGATTTGACTGGCACGGTTACGAAATACGTTGGCCAGGACTGCAATTGGCTCGGGGGTCCCAGATTGGAGTGCAAGTGCCTCGCGACAGAGGTGAATGGCGGAACTGTACTCCGATGGCTTGAAGCAGCCTCGCCCGCCGTTCAGATGATTGTGCAAATATCGATAAGCATAGTCCGCAATGGCAGGAATCTGTTTGTCGAAGCGAACAAACAACTCTGGATCTTGTCGCAGATACTTGAGTTCACACTCAAGGGAGCAAAGGACGAGGCGGACATGATGGCATGGGTGTGCAAAGAAATCGCCCGATCGACTTTGGGTAGTCAGGAAGTCGCGGAGGGAGGTGTGGCAGAGTGTGACAGGTATGTCGTCTGTTCCTGGAACTTGAATGATTGCCTGCAAGTTCACGAGGACATTGACGACCTCATATACATGGATGCCGAGGAGCTCTGCGATTGCCGATGTCGAAAGTGGTGCCGAAAGCAGTGCGATGGTTGATATGATATTGGAGAAGCGGGGGAGGTGCTGAGAGCGGGCCAATGTTTGTTTGTAAAGCCCATCGAGGCCGGGATTCATCTCGAGGGCCAAGGGAAGGCGATCCATCGGCGTTGGTGGGTCGTTTGCTTCTGTGTGCATTGCCATAATGAATTTAAACACAGCCGAGGCGAAAATGAAGGATCCCCCGATATGTTTGACAAGTTGGCGTCGCTCGCTCTGGGTAGGCCACTGTCCATGCTGCCGAATGTACGCTTGGACAACCGAGTTTCGCCTACATCCATCCTCGAAAAGGATGTCCAGGAAGGTGGCGATGTCATCGTCGGAGCAATGATCCACAAGGTTGTCCAACATGACCGCTGGAACATTCAGGCAGGATCGGATGTGCTCTTCGACCCGGCTCGTGATAAAAACGCGGAGAGGAATAAGCGGGTTTTTGTTGAAGAACGCCAGCATTCCGTCGATGAGCTCCTGGACTCCGTCTTTGTCATCGCATTCGTCCAACCCATCTAGCACAATAAGGAATGGGCCTTGCGTCAACGCTCCGACTACTTTCTTCCTCCGAACGAGAGCTTTAAATGGCTCATAGACCAAACTTTTCTTCCTCTGAACGACAGCTTTGAATGGTTCATAGACCAAGCAGTGCATCCGGTCTTGTAGAGAAACGGCTTCCCCCGGGGGTGACAGCAATGCCGGGTTGCGTTGTACAGCTTTGCGTATGAGGGGTTCTGTCTGGGGGATAGCTGCTGCCATCTGGCTTGCTAAAGTCGTTGGAAGCCTCCAAATCTTGGTCCTATCGCCCGCATTTCGGAAGAAAAAGAAGCTCACAACCGGCCTATCCTCCCGCTTGGACGTCTCACAAACCTCCTGAGATATGGAAGACTTTCCAGACCCGACGTATCCATGCATCCAGCGCACATGAGGTTCCGACACAGTCGTGATGTTGCTCCTTGCCCACTTGTTGACGTTCTTGACCACCTGTAACCTTGTGCCAGGAAAGCAAGCAGAGTCGGGGGGTGATTGTTTTCGATTGCGAGTATGAGATGCATCGGTGATAGGTTGAAGAATGTCGAATAAAGCTAAAGGTAAATGGTTAGCGTTTTCCAGACGGTCAGTAAAGACATGGACAGATCCGTCACTTACTCCTGTGCTCGGCGCTAATAAGCGAACCGTGCTGGTGGAAGCCTCCCTCGACGTGGTAGTTGATCATCTGTCCTATGTGCGCATTTTGGGATCCTGGAAAGACGTCCATGGCACCTAAGCGAAGAGCGGTCAGCCATGTAGTCAGGTCAAGAGAGACCACTGTGGACAGCACTAGCTGTAGCGATACCTACCAATACTTGTTGATTGCAGGAGCGCAGTTGATCACTTACAGCCCTAGGTGCGTCCCTGGGATATTGGGAAAAGGACGTGTAGAGTGCCCCGAAGGTCAACAGATGCTAAGCAGTCGCAGTGGAGGGATGACGGAGGAAGGGAGGCACTTCACCATGCCGCCCCTCAAATGGCTGTTGAGCTTTGTTTCCCACGAAGGATTTCTTCTAGTTACGGTATGTCATGAGTGACCTGCGGGGTGCTTAATATAACTGTCCGTAAATGCAAGGCTGCACCGGGTTGCACTCCACCCATGTCCAGGGGTTCTATAGGGAATTGGCAAGCGAAGGAGGTACGAGGGAGTCGGGGTGAAGCGAGTAAATTAAGATTGATGATGATCAATCTACATTTTTGGCAGGGGTTGGTAACTTGCATTTGGCGTATGTGAGGTTAATGCCATAAGCCCCCAGCTTCGATTCTGTGAAAACGTATCTCGGACCTCCCTGCAAATTAGATAAATTGAACTGAAATACCTCGGAGTCTGTGTCGAGATGCCAGAGTGTAAGGATGAGGTGTGCCAAATTTCATTGTCGTCACTGTTCGCTCCAGWCCACGACATGAATTTTCTCTTGTTTGGTTTTCTTTTTATTGCCTCACCAGGCTCAGCGTTCAGCGAGTCTGATTTAGCACGCGTGTAGGAGTCATTGGTGAAAGCGCTGTGGCTGAAGCAACCCGTCTTCACCCTCTGTCGTTGAGCGGCAAGAATGAAGAATCTGCAACCGAGCTCACAGGTGCGCTACTCGATTTCCTAATCCAAATTCGCGTGACAAATGTGGAGTACTTGCGGGGACGGCCTCGCCTTTCCATTGCCACAAGCGTTCCCAATCCACCCTTCACAGTGCCAACGCCTCCGATCGACTGAATTCACCCTTGTTAATCTCTTTCAACTCTATTTAGGCGCCGCTTACCCACACTCAGACGCAGACAGACATTGGTTATCCGGAGGCTCTCCCAACAACGGAGCAGANATCAAAATTATCGCACCATGAGAATCCATCACCTGGTTCGGGGTTCCCTATATGGTCTGGATGTGGTGGGCCTGCTCCAGTACCTCGACGCTAGATGTCACCCAACCACCTTCAGACTTCGAACCCGTTATCGGCCCTGGTTCTAGCTCGTTGAGCCTCAACGCAAGCAGGGCTTCCTCTCCCCCATGCACGCGGCGATAGCTCCGGGAGTAACAGACCAATGTCGCCTCCGCTCAGCCAGTCGTAACTCGAGCGGTGAAAACAAGGGAGCGAGGGATAGTCATTGTTCTCATCCAACACTGCACACCCATTGACCGTTCCAATTCGTCGGAACCAAATCAAGCTTCGTCTTTGACCACTGCAGAACCCTAGCGAACAAAATGCTCYGTAGYGTYGCCGGGTGTGGGATCTGGGCAAAGCTGAGAGGAACACTGTTCCCAATGGGCTTGATTCGGGCCACGAGAAGCCTATTTGTAGGTGCGTTTTACTTGTTGCATATAAGATTTCAATTAATTATGTGCCCTTCCAAAGTGCTGTCAGTTCAAGCGGAAAGGTGCTTTCATCATATGTATAAATCACCGCTGCCGACTCTAAGTGGCGGACATTCCAGTCGACCATCGCAACAGATCTCACTCATATCTCAGCATCAGCGGAATTGTTTGGAAGCTCACCAGGATGCTGTAGTTATTGGGGCTCTTTGGGACAACGACCGAACTGGATGTCCCTTCTCGTATGTTCATGTGTTCGTGTGGAGTYCCCTGACCTGTTGAGTCGTGATGTGCTGAGAGGACCCAACTTCTATCGTGCATAACCAGCTACACTGTAGCGTAGATACCATGACTTTGCGATATGGGTAGCATCGTTTCACTGGATTATGGGCGTCTATMGAATATCACTGCTCAGGTACGAAGTCAGGCGGTGCAGTGCAGGTAGCTCTCCTTTTCAAGTTTGTGTTATGTGAAACGGTTTCCGGTTCCCCTTATTATTTTCCTGGGGATCGTTCTTTTCTTCCTCTCTCCCTCGCTACTTCCGGTCTGCCCTRGTTTTCTTTTCTTCTCTTCCCTCTTCTGTTTAATTTCTCTCCCTTTTCCCCCCTCCTCTCCTCCCTTCCCATGTATTGAAATAGACTATTGTTCGACCGACTCTTGAAGCTTGAATCTATTCTATTTCACCAGTTGAATTCTTTACTTACACTGCTGTATCATCCTAATTGATTACTCTKTTCGGTGAGCATTATCCTCTCRGCCTCAACGCCTTCCTGTCTTCCACGCCCGCGCCTTCCTCCCCTACGACTGCATCCTCTTCGATGACGTGCTCGATTCTTTCTCGGCATCCACTTCCACTGGTTTTCTCCTTCACGGTTCTATCCGGCTACGGTGTATTTCATTTCAACAAGCCCAATTTTAAGAAARCGCCAAGCCAAAATTAATGAAAAGGGCTCGCCGCCAATGTTCTTACATATAATGGATCGAATTGACCCTTTTGTATAGATAGACGTGACCACTTTAATGTCCATAAACTCTCATCCACTCTTTCGTCGGGCCTTTGGCACCGGTCCGAGAGTCAAGAGACCCGAGGAGGGAAAGTAACGTTCAAAGTTGACCGGGGATACACCGTGTGTTAGTCGACGCTCACCAAAAGAATTTGGACGACAGACTCGCGAATTGACGSAAGATCACCCGTTGAAATTTCCAGCGTCCTGCTACAATGAAGAATCCATTTAMATCTACAACTACAAGGACATCCAAAAGGTTACTAAGAGAGATAGACGACGGTAAATGGAACAGCACTAGAAATCATAGAGTGTAATGAAGGGATAGACAAACGAACGTCGCTCGTGTCCAACAAATTTTCTACCAAAGAAACAAAAAAATGTATGTGCAGCTCGTAGCAATATCCCCCCGCTGCGACCAACCCATGTTGGCACAATTATGTCGCAGACTCCTTAGATGAAGTTGACAACCGATCTGCTTCTTCTTTCAGTGTCGTGATCTTGGCAAGATCTTCCTCTTGTCCCGTAGCATCGAAGCGTATCTGGAGAAGAGAAGACAATTGGCGGAGGTCATAGGCTCGATTCCGGCGCGCAACAGGACAATGAACCGCAAGGAGTTCTTCGCAGTGAGCTATTGCCTCTTGGAGATGGGAGAGTGCGCGGGTTGCTTYGTACATGGCTTGGAGGTTTACGRNCAAGCTCGCGGAGTGAATATGAGCGGTACGGATGAGGCGATGGTCGAAGTTYGAGCGTTTCATGATRCAGAGCRATGGCCTCYTCAAGGTCAGCCAGGGTTCCTGTGCGCCGATGAMGATKCACAAGTGCATYGCCGAGGTTGTGAAGTGAGTCTGAGCGATATGGATTAGGGTATGGTCGAAGTTTGAYTGCTTCACGAAGCAAGGAAATGSCCTCATCGAGGYCAGCSATMSTTCCKGTGAGCYTRTGGCAATCCACGAGTGCASMKCCAAGACMGTTGAGTGWAAAYGARCGATCCGGATGAGGCGATGGTCGAAGTCCGAGTGCTTCACGAAGCAGGGAAATGCTCTCTTCGAGGTCAGCCGTGGATCCTGCGGGCTTATGACGTTCCAGGAGTACACCGCCAAGATTGTTGAGGGAGTCCGAGTGAAGTGGATGAGGCGATGGCCGAAATTCGAGGACTTCACGAWAYRCRGAAAYGGCCTCYTCAAGGTCAGCCATGGTTCCTGTGAGCCRATRGCGATCCAAGAGTGTAKKGCCGAGATTGYKGAGTGAARATGAGCGGTCCGRWWGAGRCGATGGTTGAAGTTTGAGTGCTTCACGATRCAGGGAAATGGCTTCGTCCAWGTCCGAGAGGGACCCGATCTGAMGGGCRCGGTGACCAAATACATTGGCYAGGACCATAATCGGCCTGGGGATCCCAGGTTGGAGTGCAAGCRCCTCGCGACAGAGGTGGACAGCCGAACTGTACTCCGATAGCTTGAAGCAGCCTTKCCCGCCGTTCRAATGATCGATCGAATATCTATAAGCATAGTCCGCAACGGCAGGAATCTGTTTGCCAGAGMGAASRAACAACYYTGKGTCTTGTCGCAGRTACTTGAGMYYRCACTCAAGGGAACGRAGGTAGAGGCGGACATGATAGGACGGGTGTGCAAAGAAATCGCCCGATCGACTTTGGGTAGTCAGGAAGTCGCGGAGGGAGGTGTGGCAGAGTGTAACCGGTATGTCGTCGGTTCCTGGAATTTGAATGATTGCTTGCAAGTTCACGAGRACATTGAYGACCTCGTATATATGGATTCCGAGGAGCTCTGCGATCGCCGATGTCGAAAGTGGTGCYGAAAGSAGTGCGATGGTTGATATGATATCGGAGAAGCGGGGAAGGTGCTGAGAGCGGGCCARTGTTTGTGCGTAAAGCCCATCGAGGCCGGGATYCATCTCGAGGGCTAACGGAAGGCGATCCATCGGCGTTSGTGGGTCGTTTGCTTCGGTGTTCATTGCCATAATGAATTTAAACACGGCCGAGGCGAAAATGAAKGATCCYCCGATATGTTTSACAAGTTTRCGTCGGTCGCTCTGGGTAGGCCACTGTCCGTGCTGCCGAAYGTASGCTYGGAYRACCGAGTTYCGCCTACATCCATCCTCGAAAAGGATGTCCAGGAAGGTMGCGATGTCGTCGTCGGAGCAATGGTCCACAAGGTTGTCCAACSTGACCGCTGGAACATCTAGGCGGGATTGGATGTGCTCTTCGACTCGGCTTGTGATGAAAACRCGGAGGGGAATAAGGGGGTTGTYGTTGAAAAACGCSAGCATTCCGTCGATGAGCTCCTGGACTTCGTCCTTGTCATCGCACTCGTCCAACCCATCCAGCACCATCAGGAATGGGCCTTGCGACAACGCCCCGACCCTTGTCTTCCTCCGAACGAGGGCTCTGAATGGTCCATAGACCAAGCACTCCATTCGGTCTTGTAGAGAATCAGCTTCCCCCAGTGGTGACAGCAATGCCGGGTTGCGTTGTACAGCTTCGCGTATGAGGGGTTCTGTCTGAGGGATAGCCGCTGCCATCTGGCTTGCTAAAGTCGTCGGAAGCCTCCAAATCTTGCTCCTATCGCCCGCGTTTCGAAAGAAAAAGAAGCTCACGACCGGCCTGTCCTCCCGCTTGGATGTCTCACAGACTTCCTGAGATATGGAAGATTTTCCAGACCCAACATATCCATGCATCCAGCGTACATGAGGTTCCGACACAGTCGTGACATCGCTTCTTGCCCAGCTGTTGACGTTCTTGACCACCTGTAGCCGTGTACCAGGAAAGCAAGCAGAGTCGGGTGGAGATCGTTTTCGATTGCGAGTATGGGATGCATCGGTAATGGGCTGGAGAATGTCGAATAAGCCTGAAGGTAAATGGTTAACGTTTTCAAGATGATTAATGAAGACATTGATAGCACTACTTACTTTTCTGCTCAGCGCTCATAGGTGAATTGTTGACTTGGTAGTTGACCATATGTCCTACGTGCACACCTTGGGATTCTGGAAAGACGTTCATTGGCACCTAAACGAAGAATGGTCAGTTATGTAGTCAGATCAAGAGAGATGACTGATAGAACAACCCATTTTGATACTTACCGATGGAGTGCAGTTGGATGCTTTCAGCACCAGATGCGTCTCTGGGTTGTTGCGGAAAGGATGTGTGGAGTCGATAGGTGCTAGGCAGTTGCAGCGAAGGGATGATGGGGGAAGAGAGGCAAGCCACCTGAACCGCTACAGCATGCTGGCCTCATGTCAAACTGCTGTTGGCCACCGTTTCCCATAAACAGTTTGTTCTAGTTATGGCAGGTCATGCATTCATAGCTGGCCTGCTGAGTGCTCAGGCCCGTGCTAATCTGACTGTCCGTAAATGTAAGGCCGCACCGGGTTGCATTCCACCGGGTCCAGGGTTTCTATAGACGAGCGAATTGGCGAGACCTCCATTTTGGCGAGCGGGATGAGGGACTGGTATTAAATGTAGTGTATTTGGGGTACGTGAGGTTACTGTCGTCGTGATTTGAGGGTCAAATGGGAGAGAGAAGGCCACCCGACTCCGATTCTGCAAAAACATATCTCGAACCTCTCTGCAAATTAAATAAATGATATACCTCGTTTCGAGATGCCGGAGTGCATCGGGCTTAGCGAGTCTGATTTCACACGCGCATGATTGTTTCGTTGGTCGGGGGTGTCTTGCTGAAGCCATCCATCTCCACCTCTATACTCGAGCGGCAAGAATGAAACATCCACAAACCAGCTCAAAGGTGCACTACTCGATATCCCACTCAAATGGGCGTGGCAAATGCAGAGTACAAAGACAAGTGTCCCATCACTTGTGGGGACGGTCTCACCTTTCAAATCTCAGTGTTTGCACAAGCGTTCCCTATTCACCCTCCTGAGTGCCAATGCCTCCACTCGGTTGAATTCTCCTTCACTAATTTCCCCCAACTCTCTTTCTGCGCCGCTTACCCACACTCTGACACGGACAGAGATCACTTATTCAGCGTCTGGCCAGCAGCGGAGCGGAGCAGATTCCAATTAGCCCGAGACTTGACTTGTCTGATCCCGCACCGTCACCCCTTGCCTCCAAACCTTCACCATTCCCTTCGTTATTCACCCCTTCGGCTCGTAAATGCTGGAAAGGAAACCATTGGAGCCATAGAACAAACTCCCGATACACCCTTTCTCTGAATTGCATGTCCATCAACATATATCAACCGTACCAATATGGGGAACACGCATTCGGGCTCCACTTTCACGCGTGCGGCGAGCGCGATAGACTCTTTAGCAACGGACCTGGGACCCGATGTTGTCCATGAGAAGAGGTGAGTTCTTTATGATACGTACGCGATGTTCCGAGGGTGCTGATATCGTTCATACTTGTGGATAGCGTTGGCAATTCATCTTTCTTGAAGACAGTCAAATACAAACACAGAAATGGCTACCTGGTCATCAAGATATCCACCAAGCCAGATCCTGGACTCTCATTGAGAGCTGCACTCGGAGGTTGGAGCGTAAGTGGTGCTCTTCAAAGGCGGCTCTCTCTGGCTGATATGTGACCCACAGTCGACAAAGGCTTGCTGATAGACATACCCAACGTGTATAATAACCAAGGCGTTGCGGCGACAGAACAGGCTGGCTACATCATACAGCAGTGGATTGCGAGCAACCTGTACGATTGAATTAGGTACGTGAGCCTCAACAACCTCTTACGCGACATCGCCCTGACTCTTCGAAAGCACACCATCGAGAAGAAATCGATTTCTTTTAAGCTACCAAACGCCCTCCGTCACGCTCGGAACCGTAGCACCGCGCACGGCAATATCAAGTCCGAGAACATTTTCGTTCTGTCGCCCTTGTTACCAACTTTGCATTCTACAAGCCCCGCGCGCCCGCCCCTCAATGACCCCTCCGATTTCTCCTTCTACCTTGAAATCTCTGGACGAAGAACATGCCACGGCTTCAGAACGCCTTCTTACCCAGTACACCAACCCTGAAATCAGCACATAGAAGTCCAACTGGCGCAAGAAGAGACGTTAGGCAAGCGAGGCGGGAGGCTGAGAAGGGGAGCTCAATGCCGATCTGGATTAGAAGACGCATCCATCTGAGTAAGTGATCACATATTCAAGGCGTCTTGTGGCGGCTTCTGAGCTTTTTGGCAGTAGACTCTCATCAAGCCAACAATTCACCTTGAGCCTACTAACCGGCCCACTTTGACACCCTGCTGCGCACCTCTTGAGGCAACGTATTCCCTGGAGCATATCACTTCCTCTTTCAGAGCTACGTTTCTACTCTCAACGATGTGCCTTCGTCGTATGCCAACACACCAGCACCCGCCACTCCGTCTGGTTCATCGGTATCTATGCAAACAACGCGTCCGAGCGTCACTGGCCCGTCTGCTGCAACGGACTCAGAAAGTCAGCCCAACGATTTGGACCACGGGCTGGAAAGGATCGAGCTTTACCTTGCGCCCGAGGCGGACAAACGGCAATGGAAGGGAATGTGCAGTATGATTAAACGGTCAGCGCGCAGTATAAACCTCCTCAAGTGAGCTATATTTTGCCTTCGTTCTCGTGCCGTTTGCTAACTAGATTCATATTCAGGACGTGATCCCGACTGAAGTACATATCCCTAATCGTAACTCTCGACTGAAACCACCTGGCGGTCGCTTCTCAGCCCCTTGAAGGTTTGTTGTTTTTGATAGCCAGTAAAAGCGCAAGGGGTTCACATTCGATGGGCCAGCACTTATCATTCTTGCTCTGCCGACCGCAAACATTCGGAATTGCCGACTGCCCAGCTCCAAAGTCCGAACCCTCGACGTATTCCTTGCCCCTTTGCGGCATCTCACCAATGAGTCAAAGCTGGATCGCATCTTTCCCTAGATTGTAGATCTACTACACGACGGCTCAGCTCTGGTTTGATCGGCGGCATTGCGAATTCTCTTGCCAGTGGTGAGTAGTCGTAGTCCTCCCTAGCCATCAATCGAGCTCTGACCTGATGCGATACAGCTTGTTTTGGTGCCAGTCATCACCCCGTCAAACTTTGCCATTTTCTCGGAATACATCGTTCTTAATCTCAAGCACCTCACCCAAGACCCCGAGGTATCGGTCAGATGTACCCTATGCCTAATGCATTGTTCAGCTTGCCGACAGTGCTGTTCGCTACTTGGAAATGGGACAAGCATTGAAAGCCCACAGTGCATTCAACCTTGCTGCAGAAGGTCATGACCACGATAACGCACACTACGAGGTGTGCCATCAGGGTATATCTATTACTCGTTTCAATTCTCAATGTGCCAATTGGTAGCAGATTTCCTATGACGCCAGCATGCAAGAACTGCAAAGCCATATTCAGGATCATCTATCTGCGCTTCTCGTGGATCCATCCAGTATCATCCCTATGCATACTCCTCGGCAGGCAGAAGACAAACGACGTCCTCAGTCATATGATCACGTATTTGAATGACAGAGATTGGCTCCTTTGGCATGCCTTCTTTGAGGGCATCGTTGACGTGGCCACATGCGCTGGAGGGAGGAGTGGGAATATGCTTTCATCGTATCTTGAGACGTGGCCGCCAACTCCAAGTGGTGGGTGGTGGACACTCCAGTCGACCATCGCAACGGATCTCACTCATATCACAGCATCAGCAGAACCTTTTGAAAGCTCACCAKGATGTTGTCACTGCGTTGGCTTGTATAGACTCTCCGTTCCGAGGCGGCATCGTCAGCGGCGATCGGGCTGGCGTTGTCAAAGTCTGGCGTGTGGATTTCGTAGAATAGATGATCTGTATACTACTTTGCCTTGATAGCTTAACAGATATGTACTTACACCTACCTTGTTGCTGTCCATAATGGATCATACGTTTGAATTCGCAGATGGTGACAGTATTTATATGAACATATCTACGAATATCTTTCTGATATGAGGAACAGTTCGAAGGTTAACCGAGGATACACAATAAAGCAATTCGGACGACAAGACTCCCAAACTGGATAAAGATCACCTGCTGAGACTCTCAGCGTCCTGTCACAATGAATTCTCTCCATCTACAGTACAAATACATGCAAAAGGTAACTAGAAAGATGNATGATAGTAAACGGTACTACAACTTCATAAAGTCCGATGACGAGATAGATGAACATCGCCCGCGTCCACCAAATCTTCGACCAAAGAAATAAAACAATGTACAATCGACTCACGACAGCGTATCCCCCTTCCAACCAACCCATTTTGGTACAACTATGTCATGGGCTCCTGGGATGAAGTTGACAACCGATCTGCCTCTTCTTTCAATGTCGTGATCTTGGCAAGATCTTCCTCTTGTCCCGTAGCATCGAAGCGTATCTGGAGAAGAGAAGACAATTGATGGAGGTAATAGGCTCGATGCCGGTGCCCAACAAGACAATGAACCGCGAGGAGCTCCTCGCAATGAGCTATTGCCTCTTGAAGATGGCAGAGTGCGCGGGTTTCTTCGTACATGGCTTGGAGGGATGTGACCAAGTCGCGGAGTAGATATGAGCGATACGGATGAGGCGATGGTCGAAGTTCGAGCGCTTCACGATGCAGAGCAGTGGCCTCTTCAAGGTCAGCCAGAACTCCCGTACGCCGATGACGATCCACGAGTACATTGCCGAGATTGTTGAGTGAGTCTGAGCGATGCGGATTAGGGTATGGTCGAAGTTTGATTGCTTCACGAAGCAAGGAAATGCCCTCCTCAAGGTCAGCCATGCTTCCCGTGAGCCTATGGCATTCCACAAGTGCACAGCCAAGACTGTTGAGTGAAAACGAGCGATTCGGATGAGGCGATGGTCGAAGTCCGAGTGCTTCACGAAGCAGAGAAATGCTCTCTTCAAGGTCAGCCGTGGATCCTGTGCGCATATGACGATCCAGGAGTACGTGGCCAAGATTGTTGAGTGAGTCTGAGTGAAGTGGATGAAGCGACGGTCGAAGTTCGAGTACTTCACGATACACGGAAATGGCTTCCTCAAGGTCAGCCATGGTTCCTGTGAGCCAATGGCGATCCAAGAGTGCAGTGCCAAGATTGCCGAGTGAATTTGAGCGGTCCGGTAGAGGCGATGGTCGAAGTTTGAGTGCTTCACGATACAGGGAAATGGCTTCGTCCATGTCCGTGAGAGACCCGATCTGACGGGCGCGGTCACAAAATACAGCGGCCAGCACAAGAATCGGCTTGGGGATCCCGGGTTGGAGTGCAAGTGCCTCCCGACAGAGGTGGACAGCCGAACTGTACTCCGATGGCTTGAAGCAGCCTTTCCCGCCGTTCAAATGATCGTGCAAATATCTATAAGCATAGTCCACAACGGCAGGAGTCTGTTTGCCAGAGCGAACAAACAACAATGGGTCTTGTCGCAGATACTTGAGTTCACAACGAAGGAAGAGGCAGACGTGATGGGACGGGTGTGCAAAGAAATCGCCCGATCGACTTTGGGTGGTCAGGAAGTCGCGGAGGGAGGTGTGGCAGAGTGTAACCGGTATGTCGTCTGTTCCTGGAACCTGAATGATCGCCTGCAAGTTCACGAGGATATTGACAACCTCGTATATATGGATTCCGAGGAGCTCTGCGATCGCCGATGTCGAAAGTGGTGCTGAAAGGAGTGCGATGGTTGATATGATATCGGAGAAGCGGGGGAGGTGCTGAGAGCGGGCCAATGTTTGTGCGTAAAGCCCATCGAGGCCGGGATTCATCTCGAGGGCCAAG
>SDEE01000659.1:0-27677 GCA_004126415.1 Candolleomyces aberdarensis
TTGACGGAGTTTACCCCAATATTTTCCCTGTCAGGACGTTCCTGGATACTCCAGGTACCGCCATGGTCTTTCCAGGAACGAACTCTGGAAAAGCCAGAGAATGACCCTGGAAAGACCAGGTCTATTTGCCAGGGTAAAAACCTGGCCCGGAAGTTTGTAGTGACGGTGATTTCACCATCGGGCCTTAGGTACGTTTCGCTCCCATTCTTTTTCCTTGTGCCACCATATTCTCCTTGTTTCCATGCATGCTCTATAACCTTGAAAGATGCACATATTCTTCCACCTATCGTTTCCTCCCTCCCCTTCGCCCCTCCCAGAGATCTTGAGCGGATTGCTTCGTCACCGGCCCGAAGGCGGACGTCGGGCGCCAACCTACCTACCAATCACTCCAATTCCGAACTCTTCCCCTTGTCTTTCCTCAACCCCTCGGATCTCATCTTCTCCGTACGACCACCAATGACCACAATCCTCCCCTGCCCTGAAGATTGCGTTAGGAAACTAGGCCTAGGATCTGCATCTGCGAGGTCGTTTGAGTGATTTAGTCGAGGGATTGGGAAGCAGAAACGGGGCGTACGCCTAAGGAAAGGCAAGAAACGTGCCCGTGGGTTTTCCAACGACTAATTGATGAGCATTTGGTATTCAAGTCGGGAACGTAACAAACGCTCACCGGTCTTTCCTCCCTTAGATTCTGCCTCGACGTAGTCTTTGAGTATTTTCTGTTCGTCGCTCAGTACCCCTCCCTTTTGCGTAAGACTCGCCCAGAGCTGTGCGAAAGTCGGGACAATCAGTGCCAGAGTCCATGTATATGTGTAAAGTCCGGAAGGAGGACGGTGAGCTCATCAAGTCTCTATTGTCGAAACGAGACTTACTCATTACTTCCCTTAGTGTGCCTATTCACACCCCTTTATCAATATCTCGGTGAGTCTCGAGGGATGCGTGCCCGATTGCAGGTCGCCTGGTAGATTTGGATGTCAAAAAATCATAGGCACGAGACAGGGTACTTGGACATAGCTTGACAACCACATCGACAGACATGAGCAATAACTTGTGATCGGCCTGTGTCTTCCCTCGCCCTCCGGTGCTGTGCTGCCAGTTGTTGTCACTCATTATTAGCTTGTGATAGTCAAACCCTTCAGATAACGATGCCTTGATACAAGAAATATGCCAAGTGCGAAGACACAAAATAGATCGAACATCTACCGAAAATTCCTCGTTGCGTTCACCACGCTCAGAGTTTGGATGAGACAGGGCAAGTGGACGAACAACCACGGCTCAAGCTAGCTTACACTAGCTTGTATCGAACTTGATTCTAGCTTGACGCTGACTTGCCGCCGACTCGAAGTCAACTTGAAGCGAACATATCGGGGGAAAATCAGCTCGAGGTCGAAAGGATAGAAATCGGATGTATCGGACTATTCAATTATTCGGCAAGACTATACTAAATGGACTCTCTTGTAAGTATGTCTTGGGCGGCAAGTCATCGCGAAGCAAAACACAGCAGTCCTTCACTACCAACACAATGAACGACAGCATGGCGTCGTCAATTGATCCTGATTTGGTCAACACAACTTGTAAGTAACAATGATCCCTCGTGTTTCCTGAAACCCGTCCTACCTAGTCTCCCGTAGCCAGACTGACGATGTATGTCTTTGTTTGCTCTCACTCCGTTCAAGAAGACATACATTAGTAGTCTGATTTCACGCGCGCCCTCCTAAGGGGTGTTGAGCGATTTCAGCTCAAAATTCCCATAAAAGGCGATTTCTCAGGAGGTCCCCACTTTGTTTGTACCCGCAGATTCGAGCCTCCGAGTGGGCACTCGTTTCGCACCGCTCGTGACTTTGTTCAATGACCTCGACAACGTGTCTTTGCTCAGGCTCTCACCTCATACTCGGTTTTCTCTGCGAAAAATGGTCTCAGACGCACGTAGGAGAGCCCACTCGCTCGTCCTCAACCACTCAATGAGCGCGGCGCGTTTGTTTGTTCCATCAAAAAAGCTCACATGACGCCAAATCGGCCAGCACCGGTTAGCAATGCGCACGTACAACCAGACTACGTCCTACCCGAGGTTGCATCAAAACCATGTCGCGGGCGCCCTACATGTCAGCGACGGCCTGAGGGAAATCGGGCTTGCCGAATCCAATTTTACCGCACCTGCTTTTTCTTTGCTATTGGAAGTACACCTGTAGAGCCAAGATTGTGGTTCGAGTAATCTGACGGCGGTACTATTGTCCTGCATGACTCTCGATAGGCAGTTGAGACCACATGTCCTAACGGATGGTGTTCAACGATACTGTGCATTTTGTATTCCGCCAACTGGGAAAGTCATGCGGTTAAATTGCCTTTCTCATAGCTGTAAAAGCGTGCCCCCGATCTGTGTTGTTGTATTCTGCGGGCTCAATAATCAACACTGTTATAGATAAGTATAAATTGTTCTTCGACCTCCACTGCTTTATCACCTCCCTTTCGCCTGAAACCTTTCCGTGTCCTTCAACGACGCACCATTTCATCTGCCCTCCTCGAGACTTACTCAGCCTGTCCCATCGCCGCTCGCGGACCGTTTTCAACTCTTGGAAAATACAGTACTGAGAACGTATCCCCAGTGGGCATGTCAAGAGACAGCTCTCTCCCCCTTCCAAAGCTTGACTTCGGGCCAAGCAACCTGGCTGAAGAGAACGGGTTGTCGCCTCCTATAAAGACGCATCTATTATCTATTACTGCTCAAAACCTGACCCAGGAAGGCGGACCTCTAGCTGGAATCTCTAAAGAAGATGCGTAAGTCGTTTCTCTCGTCTTCTATTGCTCAAATTTGACGTTCACGTAGCTCAAGAGTTGCAATCGTGAACGCAATGATGGACGATGAAGATTTACCGACAGCAACGCTTCCAGGCTTTAGCCAAGCTTCCATACTACCATCTACGATGTCTTGGACCCCTCAACCCATCGCTCTCACCATCAACGAGCCCTCTCCAAATTTAAAAGGAAAGCGGCGTGTCTCTCTAACGCCGGAGGAAAAGGAGCAATATGTTCTGTTAACTATGAAAAAGCTGCGAGTTGTGGACGTACTTCGGGGGGAAGGATTCTCGAACTCTTCGGGTCAAATGGCAGAAGATCCCTTGTCGAGTGAAGCAAGGGAATCTGCTGTCATAATTGAGAAGGATAATACGCAAGTGTCTTCGACCTCCTTCGAGGACATATATATTAACTCCGTTGCAGAGAGACATCTCACGAAGACGTAGGCGGAAGCTCCCACCACAGGCCGAACATTGTGGCCCAACTAGCCGATCGGGCGTCAGCTGGGGAATCACCCCAGGAGATCGGGCCATTTCCACCAAATATTATCCCGCTTGTTGCCCCGCCACAGGGCCATTCAAAGAGCCTCAAAGGTAAGATATGAAGACACTGATCCTTCCATCGCTCACCATTAGTAGATCTCAGGGTCGAGTTTCCTTCGGAGTATTCAGAAACCCTGGTTTCGAAGCTGGGTGCTTTGTCCCTGTTCATTTTTGAGGCACCTGGAGGCAACGGTCAGCAATGCCATCTCAACCATGTATCCGATCGGACGTGGAAACATTACGGTTTCTTCAAGCTGTAGGTTCCGATTGACCTTTTGTAGACAGTTTGACTAAGATAACGACTATCGTTCAATGCTAGGTCGAAGGACGTTAGCCAGATCACTATTGTGGTTACATCGGAGAACTTGGGCGATCTGACTTATTTCCATCTATCCGGACATCAGTTACCTGGAGACAACCCTGTCAATGCTGATGGTACGTACCCCAATTCTGCATGTGGTTCGAAGGTGCTGAATGGTACCTTAGTTGACCTGCTCCCACTTGGGCAAGAACACCAAGCTCTGGATAATATGCAATGTAGACTGCGATACTTGTCGCTATTGTCTAAGGGCAAGTGATTTTGGAGAGTATTTAATCGATACGTGCTAACAAACGGGCGCACCAGACCAACCTCGCCATCAAATTCGGGAACAAGAATTCTCTCGGATAATAGCATCTTCGAAACTCTGTGAGCTTCTCCGAGAAGAAGGAGCCCTACAGGCGCTGAGAGACATGGTGACCACCTTAAAGGATCTCCTGTCTTCCACTCTCCAAAACAGTCCCTCTCGAGTTTCTATGCTCGTGACGCTCGCGTTGGGTACGATTAAATGCACCGCCTACCCGGCGCAGTCCCTAGATTATTGTCTCAACGACATTACGTCGCTCCTCGATGAAGCATCAAGCGCTCAGTACAACGAACTGGCGACGGCACAGGTCATCACCGAGCTGCGCACGAGTGTCGACAAGCTTCGACGAGCTCAATCGTTTACAACCTTTGCCGGGCAATCTTTCGAGGGTACCCAGGCTGAAGATCCGGTGGCAGCAAAAATAGCAGCGGAAATGGCATTGGACGAAGATCCACTGCTATCCATCAATGAATTCCTCGCTCTTGGAAAGCCCGGAGGGCGAATGACAGACAGGAACTGGAAGGGTGCCTTGATGCGAAACAAACGGGCAATCGAGCTACTCCCAAAGGACCATCCTCTTCAAGCGAGCTTATCGGCCCGACGTCCGTATCTTGCTATAGCGTCAAGCCTCTCCAACAGACATTCTAGTGCTGAGGAGTTGGATGAAAGGATAGCAAGTCTGAAGGAAGTCGTAGCCGCCCCTCTGCCTGAGCTCGCTCGAAAGTTGATGCTGATCGAAATCCCCCTTGCCGTTGAGCTTGCCGAACGATTCGAAAAATCTCATAACCTTGTCGATATCAAGGAAGCTCTTTACTATCAGCGAAAATGGGCATCCCACATTGGCTTTAGAGGCGAGGGGTACGGCATGCAAATCACCCTAGCCCTTCTTCTATGTCGATATGGCTATGAATATGATGACATGGAGTCGCTGAGGGAGGCACAATCAATACTTGTTGCCTGTGCAGCTGGAATGCCTCCTGAGAACACTGACGCCCAAGCTATAGTCTCTGCTACTTTGCGGAAGCTTGCGTTCCACTTTTGTTCTATCGAAAAGACCGACGACATGCATGACCCCCTGGATCCGGCAACGAAGCTCCCGGAAAATCTACGTGAAGAGTTCAACCGGTTTCACCAACATATCATTGACCACGAATTCCCAGGCAGTCCGGACGGGGACCTATCGCACATGCTTTCGTTCATGGAGGAGACAGCGAGGCGTAAGAGTTCAAAAACAGGTATTCAGCTGGAATCCACCGCACTACTTGCAACGACGTTGTTGTTGCAGTCGCAACCTCGAAGTGACCAAGGCCGCATGGAAGAAGGAATCCTCCTTCTGCGACAATGCTCGGCTTCTGTCGAAGATGACAACGCGCCGGTGCATCTTATTCTTGGACTTGGGTACCAGGTTTTGCATCAGATAGACGGGGATTCGCAACACATCGAGAAGGGGTTGTATCATTTCTCTCGCGCAGCCTTACACTTCAGAACGCCCCAGGATCGTCTGAGGGCTGCCAGAATATGGCTCGTGGAAGCAATGAACACCCAGACGAAGTCGGGGTCGCAGGACGTCTTCTCGCCTCGAGGCCACCTCACGGGACTTGGAGATTTATGGTCATGGGGCTGGAGAATTGGTGGGGCGACTATCGGGGACATTCGAGGAGCAGATCTCTTTCCAAGCGATGGAAACCATGCACGCAAAATCAGCCAAGGAACGCGAAGAGCTCATCAAGACCATCCGAACGACAGTTCCCGGGTTCGAAAACTTTCTTCAGCCACCACCCTCCGGTGTCCAGTTCAAGAATCTCCCTGCTTCTGGTCCAGTGGTCGTTGTTCATGCTTACTCAGAATGCCATGCAATCTTCCTTATCCCCGGCCTGGATGAACTTCTTCACATCCCACTACCGAAATTCTCAGCCAAAAGGGCGGAACAACTCCGAGACCGTTTGCAATCGTCGTTATTGGAAAGCCAGCTCCGTCAAAGAGGAGAGATGGAACGAGCTATCCGTCCAGCTAGCGAGAAAGTGCTCCCGAAAGTCTTTGAGGGAATTCTTCGGGAGCTGTGGAAAGGGATCGTGAAGCCAATTTTAGACGTATTGGCGTTCCCAGTAAGTCTCCAACTATTAATTGTATGATGCACCGTGCCGGTGATTCGGAATTCCATGTCTGGGTTCCCTATGTTCACTTTGGAGTCTGATTCAACAAGAATTTTGACCTTTACCTTACTTTTTCTTTTGCTTCCATATTTACGTGGTACTCACCTGAGACCTCTATGTACCCAATTCGCGCTAGCTCTCTCGATCCTTCAGATGTAGGCCCTTTCCTCGTTTGTCTTTGAATAGGTCAGTATTTTGGCTGTAGCAGTGACTCGGACTCTCGTTTAGTGTTCAATACCTCTCTAGGGTATTCTCGTTAACTACCTGTGTTTACCATTTCTGACCATCGTTTATTGGCCTCCGGGGTTGTCCAGGTGAGAAATCGTTAGTGGCACAGCCACCCGAGTGCTCCCTTCCTTAGATGCTGGATCGTGGAGTTTGACCGATCGGCTTGCAAAACTAGTGAGCCTGGTCTATTTGATACCTCAGCATATTGTGCCAAACGCATTGCTCCACTTCGTGTTCCTGGGTGACTGAAAGGCAAAACGGGTCTCAACCGTTTCCATAAGAACTGATACTCAGAATTGGTGTTGAGATCTGAGACAAGACGGAATTCATTGCAACAGGCCTCGGTTGCCGCGCCCCGAGAAGCAGGAAAAGACCACATTCAAGATAATCACCCCGAGTACCACTTACACCTCTACTATAAGTATCTAAATTAGAAGGTCCACAAGCGCAATGACAAGGAGCATCGTGAAAAGGAAATTCAAAGTCCAATGGGTGGGTATGCAGTGACGTAGATGGCAGAAGGTCCGAATAAGAAATGTCCGATAAAAGTTTCGTTGGGTGACAAATGCAATATAACAACTGTTCTCTTAGTCGTAGAAGAAGAAACGATTTATGACATTTCCCTCTTCTTGGCTTTGGCAAATCGTTCCATCGAGACAGGCGACGCAAGCTGCTGGGGCTCCGCACTTCGACGGCGAACTGGGAGTGCACGTCTAGAAGGAACGGAGCATTCGGGATTAGGCGTCCCCCTATCCCAACAGATGCTTTCGAGGCCAGTGGGCGTAGAACCAGCTAAATTCCCGGTTTCCTGCAGCAGTACGCGTTAGCAATCGCGGATAGGGGTGGGGTTGAACGACGGAAATGAACGGTGACAGACCTTCTCGTAAATACAGAACGCAAAATTGGGATCCCCCGCACTCTGGCCAATACGACACTTGAAGCGGTCTGGGCCAGGGTCGTCGCCAGTGTCCGGCGTGTTGGGATAGGGCTTGGGCTCTGGGCAAACGTATCTCTGTGGGCATGGTTGAGGAGAAGCGCGAGGAACCAAAGCTGGATAAGTGGGATTTGCGCTCGCCTGTGAGGCGAAGGCCGCAAGGGCACCCAAAATTGCGAGAATGCCAGTCGGCTGCATGGTGGCTGGCTTGCAGGCACAGACGTTGGGCGGACTGTTGGGGCTGTTGGCTCCGTCGACAAATTGAACAACGCTTCCCTATAAATGTCGGGGGTATTGTACCCGTCGGATTGGAAACTTTGACAAAGCCAAGCCAAAGCCAAGCTCTGGGGCGGCCGAGACTAGATAGACAAGATATTTGGGCCGCCGCGTCCCTAGCTCGCTTCGCGAGCCTTGATTCTAGTTTTTTCACACAATGTTGAATTCGAGTTTTCATTCAGTGTTGACTTCGAGGGGATGAAAACACAAAGAAGCCCTTCGGGCTTTGTCTTTCCGTACTCTACGTCTGATCATTACTGCTGTGTCTACGTGCATGGTCCTCACACCGATACTGAAGATATTCACCACGAAGCTTTCGAAATCGACTATAGTCTACCTTTTCCATGAGTAGAATGTCATCGATTCTTATTACTCGAGATAATGCAACAAATGTCAAGGCGCGGCCTCGTCGATCTGTCGTGTGGCGTTCACAGCTGCATACTGCTCCCTTCGATTCGCTAAGCAGCGCTGGCAATTTAGATGTGCCACGCCATTCCGAGTCTGCGCCGCTTGCATGACTTGTATAGCCTCCAATTTCTGTTTTCTTGAGCTGGAGCATGCGCCGTCTTCTGGAAATGGACGAGTTTCTTGAATTTGAAGCAGACAGAGCATCTCTCGCGAGCCTGACAACGTGTGCAGCGCAATGTCTGAGTAGGATTACTATCAAGTGTGTCTCTCAGCCTCATATTCTTGCAAAAGGAGCATTTTCCGCTAAGGGGAGGCTTAGATGGAGGCGCTGTCAGGAGGTTGTTGAGCTGGTCCGGCATCTGGGATCGAGTTCCTTCAATTATATTAGGTCAATATCACTCTGTGGGATCAGCCTCTATTGCATACGTCCAATCTATGAGCGCAGGTTGCTTGCTTGCTGACCGCCTAGGAGTTCCTCTCGGAATCTGGAGCATGGCGAAACGGGAGAAGAGCAAGGGCAGGCGCAACGCGTCGGTCGCGCCTGCTGGCTACCTCGTCGCGCAATTCCTCAACTTAGGACGTCATCTGACGCGATCTTCTTAAACATTTGTATATTATATCGTTTCTTGAGTCTATCTACCGCATTTCACTTGAATCCGGGTCGAAAATAACGAGCAATGGCGCCGGTAAGTTGTCAGGACCCAGGGGGGGTATTACGATTTGTCCTTGTCTGGCTCCGCCAAAAGCTTTGGCCCAAGATTCGCTTCGCTCGCAATAATTTGGAAATAAAATAAATAAATAAATAAATGCATCAAATAGCTCAAGCAATCCTTGCTCTTCGCCCTTCATGATCGTGCTACAGCGGGACTGCTCCAACTGCTCCCTGTGATTTGGCATTGGAAACCTAGCCATCGTTGACGTCCTCAAGATCCCCGGAGGGGTTTCACCGCCGACATGTGTGCTTCGAGAGTTTCTGGGTTTGCTGCGGTCTTGGCATGGTCTTTACATTTGAGCGGGAGGCGACTACAAAGATTTATGCGAAGCCATTACATAGGTGTGTTGATTTTCATTCTTCTTTCGTTTTTTGTGTCCTTCCATCTTCCGCCGCAACCTCTTCCGACTCTGTCTCTGACACTCCATCATGGTACCCGGCTCGAAAGCCCCCTCAAGTTCTCCCTTTCCACCATTATCTCTTGCAATTTTAAGATATACTAGCTTGATTTCACGCGTTCCCGTAACCACGTATCCTTCTGCCATCCCCCTTACTTCGTCGCTCCGTCGTTTTGAAACGGGTCACCCATCCCCTTTTAGTTTACCCTGGACGCCACTACTATCACGCCACATCCGAGTCCGGGACCACAGGGCGCCTGATCATTGATGTGCGTTCCTTCCCTTTCTCGTTCACTGCCGCCACCTTCTCGCTTCCGCTGCTATCCTTCTCTCCTTTCTCTTCGAAATTTTGTGCCATCACTGACCTATGTCTCAGTCTCCTTACTCTAGGTCAATTGAGCTTGTTTCTCCCAGGTCATTGGAATTGCGTCTATGCACTGCTGGCTTCCCTCCCCCCTTTCCCCCTTGCCCTGGTCGTCCCATCGTTTGAAGTGATTCGCCCGCCCGCCCCTCGAAGATTTTTTCGTCCATATTCCGCGTTCTCTTCGCGGTGGACCAACCCGTTTCCACGTTTGCTTTCGCTGGCGTTTATGTCTTGTTGTTAGGCACCGGAAGGCGGTGCTCATGAGACAGAGAGTTCTGGATGCATCACTAGCTATTCGTAGCTGGAAAGGCTTCATTACGGAAACTATGTGAGTTCTGTCAGCCCTGAGTGACGCGCGATGCCTGTCGATTCTGATTGACTGGCTCTCTTTCTTGCTGTAGGTCTATGAGAACAGCAGAATTGGCTTTCATAATACAGCTACTTTCATTGGGCACCTTAGTATCAGTGCATTCGTCCCTGTCGCGTTCGAAAGATTTCCCCTATTATGATGCGTTCTTTGGGACTATGACTGAGGCTTGCCTTGGGAGGATCCGCAATATACCGGTTACTTGAACGCCATCATCTGTTTGCTGTGTCACGCGTCCGCAGGAACCCTGGATCCCCTCTCCTCTCACCTCTTGAATCTGTGTCCGCTTACTCGACCACCTCTGTAGAGGGAACGAGCACACGGGATATTACACCCGCGACGCGGTCACGGGATCCAAAATTCACCGCCAAATTCGCGAGACCACAACTTAAACTCCGCTCTGTTTTGCCATTGTCCTCCAAACAATTCACAAACCGACACTTCTCTCATCTTACCACAAGCCACCACCACTCATTCTCCCTCATTTTGCATTCGACTTCTTTCTATCATGTTTGGTCGTGCCTTCGCCGATGATAACGACGAGAACATACCACCCGGCCTGACTGCAATGCTTGCTACTCCGAACAAAGGGCAGAATGCCCAAGTTGTTCCTGTTCAAGCGAAGGTCAAGGCTGTCACCAACCCACCTTCGGATGCCCGTCCCATCCTTCAGGACAAGAAGCAGCCCACAACTGGCGGTGCCGCCAACGCGAACCCTTCCCCAGCTGCTGTAGCTGCTGTTCAAGCGATGCTCGCATGGCAGAAGCAGCAGGTCGCTGGCCAAGTTTGGACGCACCACTTTCCCTGCCACAAGGAAATGTCCTTGTACGCCTCTCTGGCAACCGACAAGCGCATCGACAGTTTCTTGACGAAAACGCCGACGCTCTGGGACCGGGAGAGCGGGTGCTGGGTTGGGTTTGATAAAACCACCCGGCTCAAGGATGGGGTTGATCTCACTGACATGGTGTTCAACATCATTGGTGCAGTGATAAAGGAGTGGGGCCTGTCCAACCGTGACGGCGCCAGTCGCCGAGTACGAAAGGCGACTGATACGAAGCTATATCACAAAGACCAACGCCGTGGGCTGATGAGGAATGACTATTCATCGCCTTCCCTCGTCATTGAAGCTCAAGGACCGTCATTCGGACTTCCACCTAAGCGCACGGGGTTTGCAGCGACTTTGCAACCCGAGGCCGATATCGGGTTTGCGACTATCACAACGTGCATCACGGTTAGAATGCTTGCGCATCGACTCACTCCAGAAGAAACTAGTCAACTACAAGCGGTGTATGCGAGGTACGTTGTTTTCGTATCGTTCTGCTCTTCGACTTGATTGTGACATTCCGATTTGTTACACAGACAAATCTTCATTCAACAACCGAACAGGCGCTTTGTTAGGACGCTCAGCGTTACAGAACACGCTGTTCGTTTCTTCCATTTCGACCGGAGCGGGTTTCACGACGAGGTTTTCATCGACTGGGAAGACACGAATCCCTACGACTTCATCCGACTCATCCTCGGTCTCACCTCTCTCGACGAAGAGGTTCTCGGATTCGACACGAGCCTTCAATGGAGCGTCGACTCTATGGGCAGAAAAGCCAGCGGCACTCTGACAACCACGGACGACGAAAGCAACATCACGAAGACATACGACTTGGTCTCCCTTCAGCCTATATTCCAGCCGTACTTCATCTTTGGCCGTGGGACAGTCTGTTGGGACGTTCGGGATCCCGAGACGGGTGAAGTGCTTCTCGTTAAAGACTGTTGGAGGGAAGAAAGCTGCAAACCTGAATACGAGAACCTCAAGGCGGCAAAAAATCTCCCGGGCGTTGTCCAGATGATCGCATACGAAGACAATCGTGCACAAACGAGGGACTTTGGCGTTTCACAATACCTCCCTCCTGGAAAACGTGCAGGTACAGACGTGAAAGGCGTCATGCCACCGAACCTCATCCAGTCGCGTATTGTGATGGAGCGATATGGCCGCCGTGTGGGTCAATATATGTCCGAGAAAGATACGTTGTGCGCGCTTCGAGATGCTATAGCAGGTAGGAACCTATGGATTACACTTCTCTTCTTTCCCTCCTGAAACTGACGCATTGTTAGGTCACATGCAGCTCTATCTCGTCGGTGAAATCTTACACTGTGACTTCGCGACCTTGAATGTGGTACTCGGAAAACCTGGTGCTGAGGTTGGGAATCGTGGCATCCTTATCGACCTGGACTTAGCAAGACCTATCTGTGACATTTCTGAAGAGAACATAGTGGTACGTAAGATTGATTGCTTGACTGACCCCTACATGCTTATAATGATTCTTCTAGGGACACGCTTTGAATTTTTCACTTTCGCTCCTCGCCAACGGGACGTCCTACAAGACTCGATGCCGAGCTCTCCCCCACGACTACCTCGACGACCTCGAGTCGTCATTTTATACCACCACCCAGATCATGTGCGAGGACGAAGGTCCAAAGAAGCGTCCCAACCCGCGTCCTACCCCTGGGTGGGTGAGGGAGTGGTACGCATCGGCGGTGGGCGGTTACGAAACCAACTTGCAGTTTAAGCAGACAAAGTTCATTCTGTCTAAACCCGCAATGGATCCGACCGGATATGTTGCTCCATACTGGAGCAAGGTTTCTCGTCACCTTCTCAAGCGATTCTATATGTTCACGAGGAAGATCGCGAAGGAGAAGGAGAAGATTAGGTGGTGCGAGGATGGCGAGAAGGCAGAGAAGAAGCGACGAAAGTTGCTGTCGAGGGCTCGCCAGCATTATAGCCATGTCCTCTACCTTTTCGATGAGGCTATTCGGGAGCTGGACGCCTCTAACCCCGGAACGAAGAGGAAGGCTGAGGAAGAACCGGTGGAGGAGCTGGGAAAGGAGCCTCGACCAGGGCGTCGTACTCGTCGTAGGAGAGCTTGATGTCAAGAAGAGACCAGTCATAGAATGCGATTATATATACAAATCTCCTTGTAATGCAATGTACTTTCCTCAAATCCGAATACTTTTTAGCTTTTATGTCAGCATTGATGAACTTTGCAGCATGTATTGGTTCATTCTCAATCCTGTATGCCTAGCGGAAAATTGAAAGGTAGAACTCCTCTGTTAATATAATCATGAGATGGAGACATAGGGAAAGATCATTTGTAGCTCAAAGTGGGAGGAACAATTGAATGTGGCTGTCAAAGTTGTAAGCCGAAGCCACGACCTCCTTCCCCAGGCGATTGAGGGCAATGACTGCCATGCAACGGAACCTCTCTTGTCCTTCTTTGCTACCAGCGAACACGTTTCCTTCACCTACTAAAAGTTTGATCCCTGGATGAAAGAGAGCGTCACACCTCTCGAGCCACCCAACCGGATATATGCTCGAACAGCGTCAATCAGGTCCGTTGACGCGATCACGAAGTGAAGACGCGTGACGTCATCATTGTCGACCAAATTTGGACCCGCTTCATCCACAATTGGCCACTCAGTAAAACCTCCGCGTTGTTGTGTCCGCGTTGTTGTGTCCCCAAGGGAGAGAGACCAGATGAATAATGCGATAATTCAAACACCGCAGCTTGAACAATCCTGACCAACCACCAGCTTGGCCCATCGTTTTTCACTTCGCCGCTATGCCCACCTCCACCACCGCCGATCACGGTGACCAGAATCGGCCACGAACCCCAACAACATCGCCAGCCACTCAAGACGATGCGCAGAGTCTGACCTCGCGATCTAAACAAAGCAATGAAGATGACCATGGTGCCCCCACCGCTGTACGTGCCACGCTCAAAGACAAACCGGAACGAGTCCTGGATCCCAGGCTACGGAATCGACCGCCGAAGCCCAACGCGCCCCCTCCCGCGCCCGCCGCTCAAGTCAGCGCGGACTCGACGCCGGAGACCATCCCCACCAGAACAGAAGCTCAGATTAAGGAGGAGTCGGATTGTAGCAGCCAAGGAGATGCCTCACCAGCCATGCTCGAAGTGCAGAAGGAGCGGGTTGTCGAGGACTTGGGGTACGAGTTTACCTGCCAGTATGATTTTCAGAGATCGCTATACTCGTCGCTAGTGACGAAGGAGTGCATCAACAAATTCATACAGAGCTCGGATCTGTACAACAAGAAGGGGATGAGCTGGGTCAGCATAAATCCTTTCGCTCTGGATCGCCCAGTCACGGACGCGTCTGAACTCGTTGAACGGGTCTACATGACCATCTCACATATTATGGAAGAGCTTGGAGAGTGTGATGGACGTCGCAAGCTCATCAAGGCCGGAAAGTCGAAGCTTCGCCACGAGGAGAAGTACTTGCCTCAGGGGGCTGGCTACTCTTCACCCACTCTGGTCATCGAGGCTCAGGGCGCGTCTTTTGAGCTACCAGAGCGCAGCAATGATGACGGAAGTGTTTCCACTGTCGGCTTCACCAACGTTACCACATGCATTGAAGTAGTCCTCGAAGATGAGTACGATGCTGAAGAAGAACTGAAGAAACATACCATTTATGCGAGGTGTGTACTTTTGCTTCTTTTGTTCATTCCGGTGGCAAGGCAGCGAGCTAAAAGCGAATACAGGCAGATGTTCATTCAACAACCTAACCGACAGTTCGCTAGAACCTTTTCTATCACCGAAGACAGAATTCACTTCTTCCATTCCGACCGAAGTGGCATCCACCACGGCTATATCGCGAACTACCACCATACTCCCGAGCCGTTCATCCGACTCATCATTGGTCTTTGCTCCCTCGATGAAGAAGTTCTTGGACTCGATTCAAGTGTTCAATGGACTCTCGACGATACGGGCAGAAAGGCGAGTGGTAGTCTGACGATCAGGGACGACGAAACCGAGGTGACAAAGACATACGACCTCGCCTCCGTCCGTCCCGTATTCAAGCAACACTGCCTAGCTAATCGCGGGACGATATGTTGGGCTGTTCGGGACACCGAGACCAAAGAAGAATTTGTTGTCAAGGATTGCTGGAGAGAGGAGGGAGCACCAGCCGAATTCGAGAATCTCCAGAGGGCGCGGAACATCAATGGTGTTGTCCAGATGATTTTCCATGAGGGCAACCGTCGCCAAACCAAGGATTTTGGGGTTTCGAGGTACTTCCCCCCCAAGGACAAAAAGAAATCCTCGATGAAAATCTCCGTGGCACAGAACATGATTCTTTCTCGTGTTGTAATGGAGCGGTATGGCCGTGATATCCGTTACTTCGAGTCGGAGAAGCAGCTATTGTGTGCTATTCGTGATGCTATAGCAGGTAAACGTCCTCTCTCAGTAGCCCTTGGCACAGATGTTCACCAGTTGCTTATTCCCCAGGCCATCGAGATTTATATCTCAAAGGCGAAACTGTCCACTGCGATATCGACTGGACCAACATTCTACTCGGAAAGCCTGGTGCTCCACTCGGAAAACGAGGGATACTGATTGATCTCGACTGTGCAAAGCCAATCTCTGCAATCGTCCACCAGGCCCAAGCTGTTGTAAGTTTCTATCATCAAGTATCCTTCGCACCGGGAAATTTCTGACTTGCCCAACTCACTAGGGTCATTGCATGTTCTTCTCACTTTCATTGACACGCAACGCCATTGCCAACGATGATAAGGTTTGCCCAAAGCACGACTACCTGGATGACATCGAAGCTGGCTTCTACGTCACCACCGCTCTGATGCACCACCGCGACGGACCGCTGAAGCGTCAAGAGCCGTATCCCGAGATCATGCGCGAGTGGTGGAAATTGAAGGACTACGACGTGTGCGATAAAAACTTCGAGTTCAAAAAGAAGCTCCTTCTCTCTGAGAGGCCAGCAGATCCAACGAAGGATATTGCCCCATATTGGAGCAAAGCCTCTCGTCACCTCCTCAAGCGGTTCTTCATATTCGCCAGGAAGATCGCCCGAGCCAAGTCGAAGATTAGGGACTGCTCTGACCCCGAGGTAGCTGAACGGAGACTCAACAATCTCCTATCAGAAGCCAAGGTTCGCGAGCACTACAACCTTGTCCTTCACCTCTTCGACAGCGCCATCATGGAGCTGGAAAGGTCCGGGACTGATACGTCAATGGCAAAGGGGAGGAAGAGGAAAATGCAGGGTCCCACCGAAGGGCCGCAGCCCGATAATCCAACTGGTCGCCGAACTCGTCGAAGGCAATGAGACTAGGGCCGGAGCATCCAAAGAGATGGTTCCACGTAGAAGGCGTAGCGTGCGCATTCGAACGTTTGGAGAGTACCTCCACATGTTTCTATACGTAGGTAGTACGTAGCATAAGAAGCCACAGTCTCTTTCCGAGCCTTGAATACAGACTTGATAGACAGCGCAGAACATGATGGCAGGAACGGAGATAAAAGGAAGRYKKCTGACATGGGAAAGCCTTGCTGAAAGGAAAGACCGGCGTTCATGCGGAAAGAGCCGAAGGACGGAACGATGCCGGTGGCATGATGGATTTCGTTCTTGGTCCCCAACCTGCCCCCTTACAGAATGGGGTCAGGAAACACGCTCGTTAGTTGCTCGTTGGCCGATCGTATCTCGGGAGAGTTGCCGGTCCATGCGCACGCTGGTCACGACCACATGCTCACTGTCACGTAATGTACAGACGCCCAGATCTTGTCGTTCTTGCCTTGTCGTTTCTTTCTTCCAGCCCCCACCCCTGTGCACTGTTCCGTCCTCCAGTACTGAAAGTACCGCCTGTGCCCCTGAATATGGGCCCCTCCCGCCAGCCTCCAGATCCAAAATTTACCCTCGAGCAGTGCTCAGCCTTGTCGCCAGGGACTCGCCGCGTGGATGGTGCACCTGAGGTGGGTCTACGGCAAGGCTCTTAACAGGACGTCGCAGTTGGAAGTTTGGGCTAGTTGTGTTTGAATGAGAATGTCACCCTATCTCGATCTCCTAGTTGCAATCTTGCGCTGCTTGCTTGTAGTGAACTGTCCGGGTTCGGCGGGATGATATTGATCTTGGGGTGCATCCTCCGATATCTACGTACCGTTACTTGTTTACACTCGCCTCACCTCTGTATCTATCCAGCAGTGTAGCATCCAATTCAGTTGTACAATACACTGCGACCGTGCGACGCTACCGAGCGTTCCGGGAAACTATCCCCTATTAGTATCTATAAAGATATGTCCTCGATCGGTTTATGGCTGTTTATTCCTTGGCGGCGGCCCTCTGTTTGACCAGCTTTTTCCAAGTATGCCCTTTCTGCAGAAAGTTGACTGCCGACTAAGAGTAATCAACTTTATTTACTTTGACCCTCACTCCACAGTCATGGAGGTGCGTCACCTATCCCATTTTTTATTGTGGTATTTGTAGCATTTTCTCCAAGAGATGAACTACGAGGCACATATACTTTGGGATGCACACCAAAGCTCGAGCTTCGAAGCGCGCTGTGCAACTACACCCAGCACGGGTATTTTTGCATATTGCATGTCAACCGTTGGAGGTACATTGGGACCGTGCCGCATGCGACTGGGAGATTATTAGAACTGCGAAAAGGCACGGATCTGCATGCCCACAAGCATGCAAATTTTAAGCAGAACTCGACAAATTGACCATCTACTTCACAGGCTAACATTCACAAGTAGACATTGGTCGTAGTCTCGGATCCAGAAGCCGTAGCGAAGCGAGGCAAGACTTGTGTGATACATATTTCTGTCGGGGGACTTCGAACCGGTTCTATGCTGGCATCGTCACTTTTCAGGGCGACCATCGGCTACCATTTCTAAGCCCGAACGGAATTCCCTAACATCGGTTACCTTTTCTCCCATATATCATTTATCAGTTCATCTCATCCAACCAACCTCCTACCATTTTGGTGTCGATGATCGTCCATGGTAGGATCTGTCTCGCAAGGGGTAAACCACGTTTTTTGCTGATGCATTTGTTGCCTTATTTGGAGATGTGCAAGCGCACTTGGTTTGAGTACCTATTCCGTCCTCATATTGATAGGATCCGGACCCTGCCCTCCAACGAGGAGCCTGGGTGATGAAATCGTCCAATGTAGCTGTGGTAAGCAGAGCGCACGCGCCTATTGTAACAGCTGTACCGAACTGTATGGTAGAAACCGAGATTAAAGCGTTACATTTTGTGCACTGAGAGATCAGGCAACGCCGCCCGAATTCGATGACAAGATATGAGCTTATCACTTCGCATGGTTGCGCAACCCGCTTTGATTGCGTATTTTTGTAGCTAATCATGTGGAATCTGGGCAAAAAATATTTGATTTTGGGCCCAATTAAATTCAAGCAACCGCCCCTGCGTTATGCGTTACACCTGCGGAATTAGGCAACATCCGAGCACTGCGTTACGCGTTACTGTTTCCACCATCCAATTCGGTACAGTACTCATAAACGGCACAAGGTTCCTTTAAGGAACAGCCGGTTTCCACTCCTGGTCAGCCGGGACCAAGGTGTGGAAAACCAGCTCGGTCGACGATGCCGCATCTGAACGACCAGGATGCCTACCAACATGCACCGATTCCTTTTGGGATTAAACCTAACACGACGTTTCACGTTTAGCCGACGACAATGCGGGTCTGTCTCTCTGTCAGGATACCATCACGCCATTTGATCGTGCATAAATGTGCTTGATACATCCAGACTTGTGTAGTTCGACATACAAAAGCCACGCCAATTGAATATTGAACCGGTGGGCCTGGGCAACGACATCGAAATTTCGGTCCAACGTAGCTGCGGTAAGCAGCGCCCACGCGCGCACTGTAACCGAATGATCATCATCTGTCGCATCATCGAGGAGCAGATGTTGCCAATAATTTCCATTCTTTCACTCGCATCATGATCCTGCCAATTGCTGATCGGACTTGCTGTCAGCTGCTGGCGATCCTGAATCATGGAGCCACAGCGGCAAACTACCGATATATAGTAGGCGAAAGGCTGCAAGGAAGGGGTATATCCTTGACACCTCATTCCTCCCACCTGTGTACCTCGGAAAGTGCCAAGGACGCGCAACTCCAATGTCTCTTCTTCCAAACTTCTGGTCGTGGACCTTAAATAACTATCTCTCCGATTTCTTCAAAGAACCAGACGATGACAGCCAGACATGGGACCTCACATTTTTCCCTAGACTATCATCAAGGGTTTATGAGAAGCTACTGGCTGATTCAGTGACATGCATACTCCTCTCGGTTATGACAGGTTTAGCTCTCTTTATAAGTCCAGTTGTTCAAGCTTCCGCTAACCCCTGTACCCCACCCCTCCTTTTCTTCTCTAGGGATACTTGCAGGAACGTCAATCATGCTCATCAAGTTGATTACTCAACAGAATCGAATCCATCGAAATCTTCCTCCCGTGAAACACAGAACGAGCACTTACGCTGCCGGAAGCCTCGTTTTGTTCCTGCTGTTTGCTGTTGGAAACATCATCTACTGTACGAAGACTCTCTTGTCCTGGAAGGAGCTGTCGTGCTATATTACGTCCGCCAAGACGTCCGCCAATGGTGCTCTTGTCGGGGCTACTGGATGTAATGGGAAGGTCTCCTTTCAGATAGACCGAGGAGGAGTGATGCCCTCTTGGTCTGGAAGTCGGTACGGCGACACGCTGGACTACGCCTTGTCTCTTGCTTTTGGGGCTATAGCTCAGCTTGTATTTTTTATTGCAGATGGCCTTTTGGTAAGTCTTTCTTCTTTATTAGCATTACCGCCTAGAGAATGACTTCCTGTCTTTCTTTCCTTTCTACAATTCAGGTGTACCGATGTTATCTCATCTTCATTGATAGACGAGCGGTTTATATACCTGTAATGGCTATCTATGCCATCTGCATCAGTGAGTATGAATCACACTATCCCAGTTGGACATACATATATTCAACGATTTCAGTAATCTCAATTTTAGAGGTGTATCCCATTCTCCAAGCCCAGGATTCTTACATTCCTAGCCATTCTGCGGAAGTTGTGTCGGTCATATTCTGGGACCTGGCACAGATTGATCTGCGGATTTCATGGTTCATCACATCTCTCGCTACAACGTTTCTGGTCACCGCCTTCATCCTTTTCCGTATTTTCCATCAACTGTCCTTTGCTGCTCGTTCTACTTGCACCATGTAAGTTAAATTTGACTTTGGGCGCCAATTCATTGAATCAACTTCCGGAACATCCAGGCAGGCACTCGAAAGTGACGGGCAAGTCCCAGAAGACAACGGTGCAGGTCGGGCAGGAGAAGGAAACAGAGGAGTCAGACAACACTTAACTATGCCAACCTGGACTCTTCGATTCTGGCGTGATTGCAGAATCGATCACAAGTGGCACTGGCAACCGATTTACACCGGAGTCGTTGTCATACTTATTGAAGCTGCTTTACCCCCCACATTGTGTGGCGTCATCGCTGCGGTGCTACCTAAGGGGGACTCGGGTCCAAAACAACCGGTGGTGTTTCGCCTTTTCTCGGCGCTTTGGCTTGGGACCAGCGTACGTCGTTTTTTTTGGTGCCTATACTACCGGTACTGATCTCGTTTATGTTTATATTATGAAGGTCTTGGCTCCGCAACTTATTGCTATTCATGTATTAAAGAGGAGGCAACACTCAATGCTCGAAGTTGCATCACTGAATCGTGCTGTGGCGACCGAGGAGAGACCTCAACCAGAGCCTATCGTGTTGAGATCGACATGACATTGAGGCACGAACAACAAACGAAGAGGAGCTTACCGTCAATATCTGGTCTCCAGGCTTGTCCAGGCGAGGGGGAGAGCATCTTTGAATTAACAGAGTCAAAGCGAGATTGCTTCGCTGTGGAGATGATGGAGAGTCAAGACCGCAGTAAAAAAACACGTTTGATTTCTCTACTGTCCGAGCGTATTAATATAGTCAAGCGATTTGACCTTGTGCGCACGTCGCAATTCATACCTCTTTTTCCTGCTTTCTAATGTGTTGAACTATGTGGTCGTTCACCAGCTACCCTAGTCAGGCATATCCCAGACATGGATGTCGCCTCTGAAGTCCCCCATCTATTCGGCATCGAACATCAAACAACGGGCTTGATTTGGTATCACCTGAACAACCAAACTGTGAACCCAGCAAAGTCTGACATCGCTCTATCCAATCCACTCACAACCCATCCCATTTACCTCCGCATTCCGTCTGATTGGCGGCTGAGAATCATTTGGCGCACTTGAAGGCGAGACAAAGGGACATCAGAAAGGCCAAAGGACATCCCACCACGCCGTCGAAAGCCGTCCACCCCAGCCATCGGAAAGGCTTGTCATGCTTTCTGAATATGCTTTGGACGCCCCGTCTACAACTTCCAAGGAGAATTAACGACATTCGGTGACGGTGACTTTGTCCCCCCTTCTTGTTCCACTCATTTTCAATTAGGTTGTGACAGGAGGCCGTTGGGACAAAGACTCATTGTATCCGCGACGGTGTGGGATTATGTGCCCACTGTCGACGAAGTCTGATCTCGGATTTCTCCAGTCAAACCCGCCCAAGAATGTTCCACCTCGCGACCGAAACCGAAATCGTCATTGGTATCGGAATCCGTCCTTTGTCGAATACCTTTTACCAAACGTAACATCAGGCCCACCAGGATTGTAAGGTTCTGCTTGGAATTGGATTCTGACTATTGCGACCAGAGGAATTTCCGAGCGAGTTTCGAGCAACAGGCAAAGATTGCCCAAGCCCCGGTTTGAGTAGGAGATGTAGAGGGGAAGGGTGAGATGGGTGAGGAAAGAAGGCAGGACCTCGGATTTGCTGAGTAGGTTGGCGATGCGCGAAATCGGATCTCCGCGAATTCGAAGGGTGCTTGGTACGGTGATTGTCATCGTTCGAAGGCTGGGGCCAACCTCTCAGATATCCTCCCCAAGCGCTGCTAGTCCTATTTCAAACGGCATAGTTTGTATGTGCAGTGTTGGAGATTGAAGAATTCCGCAGGATTTTGCTTCAGCGACCACGAATGAGGATTCGTATTCGGGAGAGATAGCTGCCAGCTGAGGGCGGAGGATACCAACACTGAATGAATAGCATTGGAAATGATAGCGAGCCAATTACAGCGTCGCTTGGTGTAAGATTGACGCCCGGGTAAGTTCGAGGGATGGCGAGTGCGTTGTAGGCTTTCTTTCGAGATCGTGGCTCGGCGAAAATTCTTCGAACCGAAGTTGATATCGGATCAAAACCTGTGATTGCGGTCCGCCCACAGCGCTCTCCCCCTTTCCAGAGCTTTTCTTCGAGTCTCAATGCGAGGTTTCCAGACGCTGAATCTCTGCCAGACCTGTTGGATCGTCGGGATGGTGATGTGCGCTTTCGCCAACCGCTCCACCTGGAATTCAGTCTCGAACCTCGCACAACGCCAGAAAGTGTCCCCTTCCTGGAGTGTCCCGCTACCTGCCCCCGAAAAAGAATTAGTGATGCGCAGACTGTGTTGAAGATTAGTCGACAGGGAGTAGAGTCTAGAACTCTCCAAAATACTGCTATGAGCCAGTACCTACACGGTGAGCAGCTCCGGGTCTCCCTGTGTCTGGCTAGTTCCATTTCACCCTCATCGGACCCCTAGCTTAAGAAATTTCGGGCAAACGCCGCTACCATTGTAGGGCGTAAATGTGGCCAATTTCTGTCGCTCAAATCAACTCAATACTCGCCAATTTCTCTCGCTCCTTTGTCACACAATGCCAATGATTCCTCTGTTAACAGAAACAGGTCTGGAAACTTATTATACCTCGCCCAAATCAAGACGAATTTGGTGGCAATGCTCAGTGGGATTAAAGAGATGGGAGACGGCGGAGGTCAGGGGCGGCGGTGTTATTGAGGAACCAATACGAGAGGAAGGGGATGATGAGGTACGACGCAGTAGGCGTCAAGGTGTGTTTTCTTCTACATCTGCATTGAGGACTGACATGTTGCAGTGTTTTGTTCCTTCGTTTTCCCCGGTTGCGTATTGTGGAAGTGTTGTCCCGAAGGCTCGGGGGAAAACTACCCGGCGACGTGCAGCTCTTCACCTCGTCTTCGTCTTCATGATGTCTCAATCATCGTATGCGACCCTAATAGCGCAGTTACCGGCACCGATACTTTCCGCTGGGCTGACAGCATCGAGGGGTATATCGAAACAGGATTCAGCGCGGTTCCTCTCTCCCACTTCTTCGTGCTCGGCATCCCTACCACAATCGCACTTTCGCAGAGAGTCTGAGAACCACCCAAGATTCCAACCCTATACATTCATTCCCACATCGCCGTCGTCTACTCCACAGATCCTGCTCACAGGGACTGGCCCTCGCAGAGAGGTGAATGTGGACCCGAACACGGTGCAACTACGCTACTACAGACTCAGCGTTTCATCTTGGACGAACAAGACGAAAACCTTGACCAACTCTGACATCCGATCAACCAGTGCCAGCATCATATCTCGTTGCGGATAAACGACGAGTTGGAAGTATGCTAGAAGATTTGGTAGACGGTATGGATGGAGTTGGGAGTGGGTGGGGGACGGCGAGGAGGTTGGTTAGGGTTGCGAGGGGGATCAAAGAGAACAGTGTGTTTTTTCTTCCTTCCACAATCTTATCCGCAGAAATCTTACTGGCGATTTTTCGTCAGTTCAGTGTTTGGGATTGTGGTGCTGATTTTTGTCCTCTCGGTCTTGGCTATTGTGCCGAAGACGTGATCAATGAACCGAGCCCGTTGTTGGGATCGAAGTCGTCGCATGCTTCCTTCATCTTCACCTGAAACTTCAATGCACGGCATACCTAGCATCAGGAAGGTACAGCAGTTTTGGTGAAGTTTGATCACTTTTTTCTCTCGTTCAGCCGGGTTTTTACTTCTAGGACATCGACAATGCTAACGCGATTCCTGTATGAACTTGCATAGCGACTTTTCGAGAGTATATTCCATACGACGGTCATCCTTGTTGCAATGCCCTCGTATTCAAGCTTCACCTCGAATATTCTGAATCTCATGGGGAGCCGCAACACTTGTTTCGAGGTTTGGTCGAAGACATGTTGAGGAGTGATTGAGCCATTCGAGATAAGTGCACGGGGTCACGAGGGCTGCTGTTAAATATGCTGTGATTGTAGTCGAACGCCTCGTGCCATTCCTCCTCTCGTTGTACCACCCATGCCAAAGGACCAAACCAGCAACACACGCTCGAAGCCCAGTTTCCCTCAGAACCCATACCCTGACCCCTCCGATAATCGTAGGGGAGGCGAGGCTCACGATGGTCGGATAATCATAGGAGCACGCAGAAGCTCTGGTCTGACGGTAGAACCGATGCTGCCCGCGCTTTTTGAGGGGCCCATTGAGAAACCGCCGCTCACAGAGTCGGATATCGCGCATTCGAGTCAATCATTCTTCGAAGGTGCACACCACTTTCGGATGTGGGACTTCCAGCACTTCAATATTACGGTAAATCCTCCACCCAATCTCGAACCAGTCGACGGTGTGTAGTGGCTGCGTCCCATAGGAGATGGATACTGACGATCGTGAATGTACCACGTTTCTAGGATGGAAATGGCTAGTCGAAAACATCGCGCCCAACGCCCTACATAACTCCTAATGCTCGATATGATGCTCCAAAATGTGATGAAGACACACGAGTCGAAGTTACCAGCGAGCTCACGGAGTGGATCGAGGATCGAAACAATCCTCGACGGTTGCTGTGCATGACGGTTGCGGCCGGTTCAGGGAAGTCTGCGCTGCAACAAACCATCGCCGAACGTTGCGCGAAGTCAGGCATCCTTGGCTCGGCATATTTCTTTTCGAGCGCGGACCCTACAGGAATACAACTTCCACCATCGTACCCACGATTGCCTTCCAGTGGGGATCACACAATCCTGACCTCAAAAAATCTATCAGCGTAGTTGTTGCACAATATCCCGTTATTTTCAAAAAATCACTACGAACCCAAATGGACAGTCTGCTCGTCCGTCCGTTGAAGGATGTTCGGGACCGTACAGAACTGGACCTCGCCACCCTCCCGTACACCATCCTCATCGACGGCCTGGATTAGTGCCAGGGTGAAGACTGCCAGGAAGAACTATTGGTTGCCATCCGGAGCTGTCTTCTCACCAACGAAGTTCATTGCCAGCAGACCGGAATGGGCTATTCGCACCGCATTAAAATTTGGTGGCCACCTCCACGCAGTACCATATCCAGCTCAGTGACCACTACGACGCATCCGGGGATATGCATCGATATCTTCGGAGGAGGTTCGAACAACTCAGTCTCAGGACTGGAAGTCCCCACTGGTTCACCGAGAGCGACATTGAAACCCTGGTGCAGGCTGCGTCAGGACAGTCCATCTATAATCTACGTCGCCACGGTGTACAGATACATATCGAAACGTCGAGCGTCGCCCGCGGAGAGACTGAAGATTGTCCTCACCTGGACACCACGCGAAGGGCAAATAGCCCGACCTTTCGAAGTGCTCGACAAGCTTTACACCGACATTCTGTTCGCTGCGAAGAATGCGTATGAGGCCGTCGACACCCATTGGGGTCCACCATGTCAATGTTTACTCTGGGTTTCGGCTCTCTCCAATGTCACCTATCGGTTTCGCGATGTCCAACAGTCCACTTAGCAAACTCCTTCGCCTGGAAACTGAATCGACAGAAATCCTTATTTCAGACCTCTGTTCTCTTGGGTCAATGGAGAAGAGTGATTTTTCCAATACCGATCTGGGTATGCGCCACCAATCGTTTTCCGGCTTCACGAATAATGGGCGCCCTGTCATCATCCTCCATCGGTTCGTTCCAAAGTACAAGGATGGGCCCGGGTCCTATCTACGTCTTCTCTACAAATCCTTTTCCGACTTCTTGGATCAAGAAAGTCGTGCAAAGGACTTATTTGTACCACTTACCCGCGTTTACGAGCACTTGGCAAAGTGCTATCTCCTCAACACCATTGAATCCTCAGATCCCGATTTTCGTACGTGTCCTTCTGTAGTAGTCTGATGATTTGTTACTAACTTGGCTCACAGTAAAAGAGGCTGCAGACAACCTTCCGATATACTGGACGATGGGGTCTCCTATAGACGATGAAATTATTAATTTCACCCAGCAGGGTGGATGGCTCAAAATCGACTCCGTACATGCTGGGTACAAATCATACTATTCATTTCTATTAAACGAATGCGGTCCACTCACTGAGGGTATCAAGGTGCGCGTAAACAATTTCCTTCTTGCCCCCTTCAGGTGGAAGCTAACATTTCTTTTCTTGTTCAGAACCGAGATCCCGAGGTCGTTGCGGCTATGAGCACATTTCTCAACAGGTGGAGGCGTGAATATGAAGACTTCACCGAGGAGGAATACCAAAAACGTATGCCTCAGAAGTAGCTTGCTGAACGAGAACGATGGCAGCTGGGGACAGTCAGTGGCAACTTCTTGTCGCCAGTGCTGGCAGACATGGCTGGGAACTGTCGCCCCCTGCGCGCATTGAAGGCTCTCAAAGTAAAGGCTCTCTTCAACTGCCAGGATAATGAGGATGTAATTGTGGCGAATGATTTTACTGGGCGTATGGTCAGATATAATTCTACGTAATTTTATGGCGTCTCTGCCCCTTCACATGGCCTCAAATCAACCAATAAGTCAAGAATCAGAGACAAAGTGATTCTGGAATAAGTTGAAGTACAGATAAGTGCTCGTAAGCGTAAGTTCTCCTAGCAAGTAATAAGTATAAGACCGCGCCCTTTCCTGATGTGAGGCGCTCAGTCGAACTTCCCTGTGGGTTTCCAACACCTTTATATCGAATTCCATGGTATTCGGCAGCACTTTAGGCCTTATGTATGAGGACCACTCTCAGATTCGGAGGTGAGGCTTACCTTTAGGCGTTTTCACGGAGTCGGAACGAAGTATTTTTGGCAGTGCCAAGGCAGTGCACCCAGAACTGGCCCATGGGCGTCTCTACGTAGTCACGGCACAAGGTCCTGGTGCTGTTGATGAAACCTGCGGTGATGGCGTGACCCCTCGTGCCATCCACCTCTTTCTTTCTGCCCTCATCGTGAAACCCATGTCAGACGACCAAACCAGCAATACACGCTCAAAGTCCCGCCTCCTGGGCCTACTGACACACCTAAATCCCCGCCGTCGTAGGGGAGATAAGGCGGTCCACGATGACCGGATAGAACTGATGCTGCCATTGCAGAATCTACATCGAACACGATCCCCTCCCTCGCTGCACGCTCCTTTTAAGGATAGGTGCATTGAATTACCGCCAGAAACCCCCGACATCGTGCGAGCAAACCCATCATTCTTCGAAGGTGCACACCACTTTCGGGTGGAGAACTTCCAGTTCTTCAATGCCAATCATGTTACGGTCACTCCCCTGCCCAACGTCGTCGAATCACTTGACGGTGCGTAGCCCTTCTGTCCCGTTCGTGACGGGTGCTTATATGATTGGATCACCTCTCCAGGATGGAGACTGTTAGTCGAGAAAATCGCACCAAATGCCCTACACGATTCCGACGCTCGCTATGATGCTCCGAAATGCGATGAGGACACACGATTTGAAGTTATCGGCGATTTAATGGACTGGATCGGAGATCGAGACAGTGCTCAAAGGTTGCTATGCATGACAGGTGCGGCTGGTTCAGGGAAGTCTGCACTGCAACAGACCATCACCGAACTTTGCGCAAACTTGGGCATCCTTGGCTCGGCATTCTTCTTTTCGAGCGCGGACCCTACCAGGAATTCGGTCTCCACCGTTGTGCCCACGATCGCCTTCCAAGTCGGCTCACACAATCCTGACCTCAAACAACTTATCAGCGCTATTGTTGCAGAAAATCCTGTCATCTTCGAGAGATCACTGCGAACCCAAATGGACAGTCTGCTCGTTCGTCCGATGAAGCACCTTCAAGAACGTGCAGGGTTGGACCTTGCCACTCTTCCGCACGCCATTCTCATCGACAGCTTGGATGAGTGCAAGGGTGAAGACCGCCAGACGGAACTGTTGACTGCCATCCGGGAGTCTCTTCTCACCAACGAC
>SDEE01000066.1:0-73110 GCA_004126415.1 Candolleomyces aberdarensis
TACCTGGGAACGCTGTCCTGAGGAGCTCGCGGTATGACGCAAACGATCGGATGCGCTACTCGTATGTCGAGCCTGATGGGGAGACGTATGATATTAGTGATATTGTTGAGGAGGAGTGGAGAGAGGAGGAGGCGACTCAGAAGGGCGATTTGCTGGAAGGTTTCCTCTCGAGGAATAAGGGGAATCTGGGGGATCACCTTGATAGGGTGTTGAACAAGATCAAGAGTGGGAAAGAGCAGCAGGTACAGGTACAGGGGCAGGGGCAGGGACAGGGACAGCAGGATCTTGCGAGGTCTGGGAGCATGCAGTCTGCGTCGGGTGTTGGGAGGAGTGCTTCGCCGTCCGAGTATTCGGATGATGGGGAATCGAGGAGGTCGGTTACGCCTGGGTCTGCTGGGTTTATCTCGAGGATGCAGCAGATGCNAGAGTGGGAATGCTGGGGGTGGGAGAGCGGCTGGGGCCAGTGCGTCGTCTTCTGGAAGACAGCAGCAAAGTGGGAGTCGCAGGCAGCCTTCTGTTGGTTCTGTCATCTCGGCAGATGGTTCGGGACGCGTTACTCCCCGTGGGGCCGAGTCTGGGCTTCAGACGATTTCGGAGAGTCCTGGATCGGTGCAGCAGCAAAAGAGGCCTATCATGCCGAAGGATGACTTTGGTATTTCACACATGATGGCGATTATCGAGTATAAGGCATCTCAACCCAAGAAGCCGTCACCGCCTATACACCCTGCGGATGAGTTGCTGTTTGGGGCTCCCGTGGATCTTGACTCGTTGCACCCGCAAGCTCGGGAGATCTTTGCCCCAGGGTTCAAGCAATTAGAAGAGATGGATAAGGTAATGTTCAAGTCAATTTTTTCGAGTCATTTGAGTGTGAGCTAACGAGTGATATGTCTAGATCCTTGATGGGTACATTCGTCCATCTGTGGGTGCTTTCTAGATTACAATCATTGCGTTCGTTACTTTCTTTCATCGGTGGTTCGAGATTCCCTTTTGTTGTTAACAAGACCCTTCCTTACTACAACGTGTTTTCATTATTCTTTCCCTCCACATCAGCGCTTTGGTCACATTGACAATCCGTATTTATGTTGTATCACCAACGTGAACACCAACCCCACGTTTCGGTTCTAATAATTTGATACCCATGCTCTGTTCTTGACATATTTGGCACAAATCGGCTGGGCGAGTCATTGAGTGACAGTCAATCGGCGGCATCAGTGTCAATGGGCGCTGATGGCGCTCGCGGCGGGGCCGTAAAAGGCATTCCCGACTCCTGGTGATTCATGGGCTGAGTTTGAAGAGAGATTTGATGCACTTGGCCAGATCGAACAACGCCCCTGAGCTCGACTATATAAATCCAGATGTCTGGCCCTCATTCAATACCCCAAAAACCCCACCTGCAATGCCCCAGAACAAGGAAGCCACCGCGTTTTTGGAGCGTATCAAGGCCCTGCCAGAGGGCCCTGGAGTGTCGCTCGATGACGCCTTGAAGCCATCCGTCGAGGACGAGACCGAGCTTCGTCAGTACTTTGCCAGCGATCGAGGCAACGTGCGTCTTCAGGACCCTTGTGTCGGTCTCGTCGATGTGTTTGACGCGCCGGTCGATGTTCGCACCACCCGGGCGCGTATTGTCAAGGACGACGACGACATGATCGCGAAGCATATTCTGCCTGTTAACAAGGAAGCTAGGAGGCCTGAAGGAGCCCCGTCCATGGTGGAGAGCTTGGATGAGTTCAAGAAGAATTGGGCGATCTTTACCGAGGGGTCGTTGTCTCAGCTTCTCGATTGGAATAACGTGATCGCGGCTGGTGGTAGCGTGCTTGCTTGTTTGACCCCGTTGAAGGAGGAGAATAAGGTCTCGAAGAGGGCGATTAGGAAGCACTATCATAGTGTTGCCTACCCAACTTCGGACGTTGACCTTTTCCTGTGGGGATTGACTCCCGAACAGGTGCGTATTTTATTCTATGTTGTTGGTGATTAGAAGGAACTCATGGTGGTTTGGTAGGCCGAGGCCAAGATCATTCAAATCTATGAAGCGGTCCGTGACTCCGTCCCTTGGGATGTTACCTGCATTCGCACCAAGCATACCGTGTCTATCCACTGTGCGTTATCACCTACGCTCTTTTCGTTTCGTGTAGCTCACCAACTACCTGCTTTCTAGCCCAATATCCCTATCGCTCTGTCCAGGTTGTTCTGCGCCTCTACCATTCTCCAGCTGAGGTTCTCGCTGGGTTCGACATTGACGCTCCGTGCTGCGCCTATGACGGTGCGTCTTTTGTTCTTTTCTCTAGGTAAAAAGCTCATGTTGTCATTCAGGCAATCGTGTCTGGGCCAACCCCCGAGCCATTACCGCTATGATGCGCCAGAGCAACACCGTCGACATGACTCGAAGGTCGCCATCTTATGAAGTTCGTCTCGCAAAGTACGCAAACCGAGGCTATGAAATCTATGTCCAAGACCTCGTTCGCGAAAAGATCGATCCGACCGTACGATTCTTTTCTTTCCTCCTCCACCTATACCACGGCTAAACTCGACTTTATTTAGATCTACGAGCGCTCCATTGCCAAGATGGAAGGACTCGCTCGGCTGCTCGTTTTCGAGAAGCTGATGGATGGCGACGCTCGTTATGCCTTCCTCGAGTCTCGCAGGAAGTTGCGTAGTCGACCTAACCCGCTGGCGCGGTACAACAATCGTAACAAGAGGAGGTATAAAGGTGATCTGAAGGAGGAGAAGGAAATTGGTGGCCTCGAGATGAACGACTACGATGTTGCTACTCTCCATATTCCTTATGGACCTGGATGGGATGCACGTCGTATTGACAAACTTGTTTATCAAACCGTGAGTCCCCCCCCCCCAAGAATTGAGGCTTTGATTTAGGTTTTGACTATGTTATTCTAGGATTTGGGCATGAATTGTGAGTTTATTGGATGAGAAGGTGTGTTCCCCACTAATAGATTGCTTTCAGCTACCTTCAACCCCAAGAACAAAGGACGAAGGCTGCATCGTCACCCGGCTTTCTTTGGAACTATGGAAGAGTGTCTGGAAGATTGCTGCGAGGTACGCTTGGTCCTTGACTACGAAACTCGGTTCTCACATATTTCTCTAGCATTGTCCTGAGCCCATCGATGATGACGAAAAGGAGCTCATAGCCAAAGAGGAAGACCAGTATATCATAGGAAGAATCAAGTACGATTTCGTCTGTCGAGTTTTTTCTGTATCTGACATCCGTAAACAAACAGGTTCATCGAAGAGAACCCTGGCCGTCAGACTATGACTGGTAGCTTCAACCCCATCGACGTCGGTGAATGGAGCGAGCAGGTCTACGTCAAAGAAACCGAAAACTTCTTCGCCGCAGTTTCCCGTAACGACCTCGAGGCTGTCAGAGAATACATCAAGTCCGAAATCGATCTCAACCATCGAGACCACGTTGGACGTACTTGCCTGCACGTCGCCATCGTCTCCAACGCCCCCGAGGTCGCATGCGAGCTCATTGAAGCGGGTGCAAGGATTTCCGCTCGTCTTGTCGATGGAAGGTCCGCTTTACATCTTGCCGCTCGATTCGGTCAAAATGCCGTCCTGAAGAAACTCTTGGAGCGGAGTGCGGCCAATGAGGCTGAGATCAAGAAAGAGGAGAAGGACGGGGACGATGCTATGGACGAGGACAAGAAACCTGCCCTTGAGCGTCCATCCTCTGAAGACGATTGGAGTTCCGATGATCACGATGGCAAAGACGTTGAGATGGACGATGCGGACGATGAAGGTGATGGCGATGATGAAGGCGAAGACGAAGACGGAGATGGAAGTGACGATGAGAAGGCTGCCGAGGAGCCTCCAGCATCAAACGCAGGGGACTTGCCCGAAGACGATGAAGACGAGCCGGACATTTTGGACATCAACGAGGCTGACTGGGACTTCGGTTTCACCCCTCTCTGCTACGCCGCCCTCTTCTCCGCTTTGGACACGGTGGATCTGTTGCTCGAATCTGGTGCAGATGTGAACAAGGCCACGTCGACGAACCACAACGACACGAAGCAGCTTCATGCCCTCGACATCACTATCCTCCGAGAGGACGAAGACGAAGCGTGCACAATTGCGGAACGCCTCATCAAGGCTGGCGCTTCGTCTTCCACTGCAGACGACCAACTGTTCACCATCTTCCACGATATCGTGGCTTCCGGCAGACTCAAGTTGGCAGCCTGTGTTCTCAAGTGCGATCCAAACGCGAAGCAGGTCATCGACAGTCCAGCGATCCGACACAACGATGTCATATTCCCCATCGTGACTGCAGTGCAGAAGTTGGATTATGCGATGATAGCGTTGTTGGTGGCCTATGGAGCGAAATTGGACCTATCTGAGCAAGACATCAACAAAGCCGTGGAGGCCAAGTAAGTTCCTCACATCCGTTTGCTTTCTTGTTCCATATCTGATCTATCATGCAGGAGCCCGAAAGATCGCACCAACTTGTTCGGATGGGGGGTTCGCAGTTACATTGACCAAGCGTTCACGCCTCTCGAAACCGCTCTCTCGCACAACGACGATATCTTCCAACTCCTCCTATCTCTCGGTGCAGCCTTCAACATCGGAATCAAGTACTCCAAGCGTTACTACACCTCCGCTGGCGATCGTCGCACCATCAAAGACTGGGTCGATCGTGCAATCGAGCTCATCGCTGAGAAGAAGGAAAAATTCGAAACCGAGATCGTCGAATCGAAGGAATCTCGACCCGAGGGCGAGGCAGAAATCATCCTTTCGAGTTGGAAGGAGTACCTCCGTAAAGTGCGGACCGGAGACAAGCCCAAGGAAGAAGTTGACGAGAATGCAGAAGAGCGGAAGAAGTACAACCGGGCTGAGGAGCTTATGAAGATAAACAGCGTCGAAGGCTATCTCGTGGACGCCGAGCGCTTGTTGACTGCTCGGTCTGCGAAATCGTGGACAGAGGTCTTCCCTGATATCGAGACCATCCTCACGAAGACACTAGGGCACAAGACGGTGAAGGACGATACCGTGACCGAGAAGGAGGAGCAGTCACACTATGCTCAATTATCCCGGTCTTATTACTCGAACCACATCACCACTAGCTTGAACAAGGCGTACGACGAGCTGTTCGAGGCCGCCTTTGCGGGTGACAACGAGAAGATCAAGCAACTTTGCCTTCCACCCGAATCAGGAGAGACTGAGACCGGGACACAGCTTCTGAGCGTCAACGTTCAAATCGCTGTGCCGAATGACCAGTACACCAAAACAGGTGAGTTTGTCCAGTCTCGCTATTATACCGGGTCCTAACATAGCCCTGCAAACCTAGGTTATACACCCCTGTTCGCAGCTTGTGAAGGAAGGCACTGGTCGACTGCTAAGCTCATTGTGGCCATCGCAGCTTCTCAATATACCCCGGAAGATGATGAGGAGAAAGTGACTTTCAGCACTTCCGGTATCAAGCTCGGTGCGTTTCTTCCTCTATCGCGAATACATGGTATCTTACCCTTTTCGCATAGATGACGACGACAGCGACGAAGATAGCGACGATGGTTACGACTCGGATGAAACGGTTGAGCAGAAGAAAGAAATGCAGTTCGTGGACATCGCAAAGGTCTCGTCGGGTGTCAAGACCAACATGCCTCCAAAATATATGATTCATGAGGTGACATTCCGCAAATATAGCGGTGAAAGGTCGACGCAGGGAAATCTTATCACTACGGCTGTCGAGCTCAAGGACGTGGAGGCCTTTACCAAGATCGCAAACCTCTATCAAAGCCTGTCGCAACCTATTGACCTTGGCGAACACCTACTCCACACGATTATCTCAGCGGATTCACCGGAAATCTTGGATGAATACATTCGACGCTCTGGGTATGGATTGGACTTCGAAGTTGCGAAGAAGGCCACCGCACACCTCCCGCCTGTTGTCAACGACGAGAACCGTATCTACCTTGGGCTGAATGTCCATGGCAAGAAACGCACCGACCTGGCGCGAAAGAACGACCCCGATGCTTATTCGACCGCCAGCAACACCACTCCTCTAGTATGGCGGGCCGCGAGAGCTGGAGCAACCAAGATCATCGAGTACCTCGCCACCGATAAACCATTGGCCGCATTCCGACAGTATGCAACTGCATGCAGTGGTGCTCGTGCTGAACAGCTTCGCCGTACTCCAGACCTCGAAAAGGTCCTTCCCGTCTGGCTTGGGTGGAATATTAACGGATTGGGAGAATCACCACTGATTGCCGCTATTCTCGGTCAGTCGCTCCCCGCTATCAAGACGCTCTTTGCGAAGAAGCCCGAGCTGATGAAGACAACACTCCACCAAGAGTACGTTTYGTTTTCGCTTTCTTTATTCGGTCTTCTGAACCTTTCTCTCTTGTAGAATCAAGTTTACCGGGCATAATCCCCTCCTGTTTGCGGTAGAGCTTCTATGTGAACCTGACATCCTGGATTATCTACTTGCGAAGTCGATATCGCCTGCCGCGCGAGACACCGTCAGGAGGTATGTCTTGACAAGCTTTGACTCTGTAGCAATTAACTCACCCCTTGGCCGTGTAGCTGGAACATCTTCCACACCATCGCCTCCAACGGCAAGGTTGAGCACTTTGAACACTTCCTGAAGAAGTTGCCCAAGGATGTGTGCCAAGCTCTCCTTCAGCAACAATCCAAAGGACGGCTCAATACAGTGAGTTACTTCGTCTACCCTAACCCGACAGGYTCTGAYCAGTTTTTCTTTTTCCAGCCATTGCATATCGCAGTCAAAAATGGGAAAGTTGAAATGACCAAAGTTATCCTTGAATTCGACAATACGACTGCATCTTACGCGAATATCGACGGTCAGACGCCGCTTCAYTATGCCGTTCATGAAGGATATGCGAAAATCGCCGGGCTGCTATTGGGAACCCCGCTGCACGGCGGGTTGCTCAGAGAAGACGCMATCGGTCAAACGCCCCTCGAAGTGTCGGTTCTCAAGGAATTACTTCTCCGCTTGCGCACCTCGATTAGGGTTTCTCCCAATACTCTCTCGCCTGACCAATTGGTGTATTCCAGGGAGAGGATTCTCATCGACAAACTCGAGGAACAGCTTCCCCGTCTGCAAGAGATCGTCAAGGTGCTCCTGGACCAGGGTGTCCCAACGAACCCCCAGAAATTCGGTTTCGAATTGAACGCCTTTATTAAGACGATGGAGAGCAAGTTGAAAGATGCGAAGAGCCAGCGGGAGAAATTGCCACCCCAGCCGGCGTCTCGTGAAGCTGAGGATGAGTCGGCGAAGAGGAATCAAAAGGAGTCTGCGAATGTTGAAAGGACGTGGTATGTTCTTCAAGATGCGGTCGCTGCTGGTCCGTATAACCTCCAGCGGGATTTGATCAAGCTCTTGGACGTGCAACTCTCTGTCAGAGCGAATCTCGATAAGGTTTCTGGAGAGCACAAGGACACTACGAACGTGGACTCGGATGCGGAAGAGGACCCGGAGGAGGTGGAGTGGAACAGTAGGATGAGTTATCAGATTAACAAGTATGCCGACACTTACTGAGGATGACGACTGCACGAGACGTGTGTGTACCTATGTATATGTACTACTAGTATGAATAGGCCAAATTGAGCTCAATGTAACGATGCTTTCATACTTTGTTTTGTTCTTCTACTCAGCTTCCGAGACCCAGGTGACCTCGGCGCCCGTTCAATTCTCCATGGATCCCGAGAGGAAGACCAGAAGGCCGTTGTTCAGCGTTGTTCCAGCTTCTCTCTACCCTGACGACATTCGCGTTGATGGTTCGAAGATTTTCTCTCGTCAAACGCAAGGCCGGTGCAAGGCAGTAAGTATGTGGATTTCGGCCCTATGAGTCGCGTCTGGACGATCATTGACCCGTGACCCGCTGGCCATCCAAAAATAACACAGACAGAAGGACTTGTCCGGCCCTTCTCCCTTGCATATTTTTCGCGCTCATTCAAGGCGAGGCGTATCCCTTCCCTCTCCTCCTTCTGTCATCGAATTTATGAAAATTTGGTAATGTCCAGTCTTGTGCTCAACTTTGGTGCAGGATGTGCCCGGAAGATTAGTGCGCCCTAGTACAATTTTCAGGGGTCTTGCAAACGCACTGTACACATGCAGGTTTTTGTTAGGTGCGATGGCGACAATGCTTTGCATCAGAGCATCACGTCCATCTAGCATCGCGACCATCCTCAGTGCCAAGCCATTGTTTTATGGACTGCATGGAAACAGTATGGAAACCCTCCGCCTATACGCACACGCGTGCCTGCCCCTCGCAATTTCGGGACCTCAGACGACCAACCTAGGCTCCACTTGGCCCCCAGGGGTTTATCCAAGGGAGCGATTGTCGCGAGATCGTCATATGGGCCACATGACGACCAGGGTCTGCCAGATGGCCTTCCTCCCGGCTAACGGTGTGCGTTCGTAACTTCCGTTCGTTTTTCCCTTCAGAAGGAAAATCGGTCTGTTGTTGGTTGATTCCGAGAGCGTCCGCTCCGGGTCCCGCTTGAGTATTTAACTATGGGGGTCTACTTACCGAGGATGGTAGGTTTTCCCTTTTGATCATCATGCTGCGCATTTTCCAGGTTCTTCTCCTTGTTCTTACCTTCCGTTTGGCACTGGTACGTTCATATGTCTCTGGCATCTCGTTGAATTATCTCTTGACTGATGGCGGCATGGATTATTTTCTACTAGGGTGCCTCTATTGGGCTCGTCAAGCGTGTCTCTGCGTCTGACACGGCCGATATTGGTTTTGCTACCGGGACTACAGGAGGAGCAGGAGGCTCCACTGTCACTGTAACCTCCCTTGCGGCGTTGACCTCCGCCGTCGCAGGAAGCGCGAAAAAGACTGTGTTGATCTCTGGTGCGTTTAAACATTTATCTATCGACCGATCTTGTAGAATTGGAAACTGAAGAACACTTTCGTTGCTCTCTTGTAGGGAGAATCACTGGAAAAGCAGTCGTCAATGTTGGTTCGAATACGTCAATTCTTGGAAAGGCTGGCTCTTGTACGTAGAGGCCACCTCGTTCGATGAAATCCGATCTCTGACCTTGCTCTGTTGTTTTATAGCCCTGGAGGGTGTTGGTCTCCGTCTCAACAAGCAGTTAAACGTCATCATCCGCAACGTCAAAATCTCGAAGGTCGAAGCAAGCGTCGGTGATGCCCTCGGTATCCAGGAGTCTTCAAAGGTTTGGGTTGACCATGTCGACTTGTCGAGTGACCTCGACCACGGTAAAGACTTGTAAGCTCCCAGAAATTCTTACGACTACCGCGCTGTGGCTGACGCTTGCCTCTCTAGCTATGACGGTTTGCTCGACGTTACCCACGGATGCACCCAGGTTACCGTGAGCAACAGCAAGTTGTCCAACCACTTCAAGGCTTCTCTCGTTGGCCACTCGGATAGCAACAAGGCTGAGGACACCAAGATCACCGTCACCTATGCCAACAATCACTGGCTCAACCTCAACTCTCGTGCGCCATCGGTTAGGTTCGGTACTGCCCATATCTTCAACAACCTGTTCGAGAAAGTCAGCGACGGAATCAACACCCGTGTCGGTGCCCAGGTTTTGGTTGAGAACAACGTTTGGAAGGATTCCAAGAAGGCGTTGTTCTCGACTAGCCAAGGATTTGCTGTCCTGCGCGGCAATGACTTCCGCGGCGCGTCCAACTCTGCGCCTACCGGCACCTTCACCACCCCTCCTTATAAATATAGCCTTCTTTCCACGGCTAATGTCGCTTCTACTATCCCCAGGGTCGCCGGACAGACCTTGGCTTTCTAGTCAATTTTACTTTCTTTTAGTTGACTAATACTGGAATAGATTTGGGCTACTTTGTATACCTCTCACTCTCATTTTATCAATCACACTCTCGTTTCGAATTAGCTGGGTTGTGAATAGTGAAGTGGCGTCGTGCCAAATGACCGCGACGCGTTGTTTGGCAAAACCTCAAAGCCGAAACAACGCGCCTGGACGGCCCCGCTCGGGCCGTTCCCTCACCTCCGAAAATGCGGTTCGGAACGGAGTTCGACGACAGAAGAGCCTATGGCCAGGCAGCTATTCCAGAACCTTCCAAAAATCCTCCAAGACATCATCGTTCTCCAATCTTTGGGGCGCAGCATTTGTGGCGATAGGTCACAGAAGTTTTCTTTGACATATCGGCCGAGATGTGTTATCTCTTCGCACTTTTTGTGAAGGTGATAGTGTTGGTCGGCAACGCCACCCCAGGTCAGTAGCTCGAAGTTTGAACAAGCTCCGAGGGCCGATGGATTGATGTTGCTTTCTATTGGAGCAGCTTAAATTGCTATCGTAGTGCCAATCGTGGTGATTGCATTTGCCATACTTGGGGTGCAGTGTAAAATCTACCTCGAACTCCAGGGCTTGCCGTTGGCCAAAGCCTGGCCTATAGGGGTGCCGCAGAAGCTAGTACCGTGCTTAGACCCGAGTTCCTGTGGTATTGAACGGATTCCGGGGTAGGTGGACCCATAAATGGCTGGCGGCTCACCGATTCATCATCTCCACGTGATATGGAATGACATCGATTGCCGTCAATTTCCGTTGCAATAAAGGGCCTGGCAGCGGCGGGTTCCCTTCTTGAACTCTTCCTACGACCTTTATTCTCCTCCAGCACCTTTTTATATCCTTATCACCATGGGCGTTCTCGATGTCGTTCCCGTAAGTCCCCGAAGTCGCCTTAGGCGACGAGCAACCCTCAAAGCTCTCGTAACTGATAACGGAGATCGGTTTGGCGATAGGCTGGCGTCTTGACTGGCGACAACGTTCGTAAATTATTCGACTATGCTAAGGAGAACCAGGTGCGCAGAATATAAATCCGGCGGTGTCGATGTGCTCCTAACCTTCGTCGCAGTTCGCAATTCCTGTAAGTCGCCGATGGAAAGTGTTTGCTTTGATCTGTACTGAGGGTACACTCGGTGCTCTGCGCGGATAGGCCATTGTAAGTTCCGAACTCATCAATAATTAGAAGAAGCGTCTAATCGTCGGTAGAACGTCACTTCGACATCAACTGCCAACGCCGTTCTCGAAGCCGCTCGGTATGTGGCCCAAAATAATGTCGAGATGTTGCGTACTGAGTCCGACCGATAGAGATATCAAGTCGCCCATTATCCTCCAGGTCTCCCAGGGAGGAAGCGCTTTCTTCGCCGGAAAAGGTCTCTCCAACGATGGCCAGAAGGCTTCCATCCTTGGTGCCATCTCTGCTGCCCACCATATCCGCAATGTAGCCAAGGCCTACGGAGTGTGAGTTCGCGGCCATTTCGGAACACTGCCAAAGCATCTAATCAATTTAAATGTAGCCCCGTTGTTCTGCACAGCGACCACTGCGCCCACAAGCTCTTGCCCTGGTTCGATGGTATGCTCGAGGCCAATGAAGCTTACTTCAAGGCACACGGCGAGCCCCTCTTCTCCTCTCACATGCTTGACCTGTCCGAAGAACCAAAAGAAGAGAATATCGCTACCTGCGTCAAGTACTTCAAGCGCATGGCACCCATTGGCTTGTGGCTGGAGATGGAAATCGGTATTACTGGAGGAGAGGAAGACGGTGTTGACAACACTGGTGTCGACAACGCCGCCCTGTACACCCAGCCCGAGGACGTCTATGATGTCTATAAGGCTCTCAGCGAAATCGGACCCAACTTCAGCATTGCCGCTGCCTTCGGTAACGTTCACGGTGTGTACAAGCCTGGGAACGTTCACTTGCACCCCGAACTCTTGGCCAAGCACCAAGAGTATGCTTCCAAGAAGATTGAGGAGGCCACTGGAAACAAGGCTGTCAAGCCTTTGTAAGTCTTATCCATTCACGTACCGAACGGTCCGCTGACGAGACGCCTCGATAGGTACTTGGTCTTCCACGGTGGTTCTGGCTCTACTAAGGAGGAGATCTCCACCGCTGTCCGAAATGGTGTTGTGAAGATGAACGTCGACACCGACACACAATTCGCCTACCTCGCTGGTATCCGGGTACGTCGCACACCCTCTCTGCGAGCCGTTCGTTCAATGATTGACTTGGCTGCTTTTAGGACTTCTTCGACAACAAGAAGGGCTACCTCCAGACCCAGGTCGGCAACCCCGAGGGAGCTGACAAGCCCAACAAGAAGGTACGAGGATTGAAAGCGCAAACGAATCCTGTGGCGTGTTCTGACGGACCTGAATCTTACAGTTCTACGACCCCCGTGTTTGGGTCCGTGAGGGAGAGAAGACTCTGAGCAAGCGTGTGGAAGAGGCCTGTACTGATCTTGGAAATGTCAACCGTCTGTAGTTTTCATTTTCATGTATTGGGGATGAGCGAAGTTGAAGTAGAATGTACCAAATGTAATACAATAGTTTCTTGGTCCACCGTCGTCCTGAGATTGGGCATCTTGGGATTGAGATTTAGGGACAGGCTTGATGCACATCGTCCCTTGCTCCACATCGAATCAGACTTGGGGTCGTGGTGTTCTGGGCGGACATTATCTTCGATCAGAATTGCGCTGTTTGCAACGCTCCTGGCGTTGCCCACCTACATAATCAACTCTTCGGTGCTCCATTGCTCGTCCCGCGTCACATATTATTATTTGATGGCTATGATGGTTTCGTGGCTGCAGCGCCCCAGCTACCGTCAAGAGGGAGTAATTGGTCGAATATTACTGCTTAATTAGAGTCTACTGGTATTGATACACGCATCGCCGTTCCATTGATTTCCATTTCAATTTGATCTTCCCTCCACTGCCTGATCCTGCGAACGTAGAAATAACAAATGTCACCCGGCTCTGCAAGGTTTACTTGCTGTACGTGGGTTATTATCCATTTGAACAACTGATAGGTCTTTTGAGATTGCAATAGCGACGTTATGAAGAATGGATTTTGAACTTACGCGATAAACCTCCATGATTGTCCAGTTCTCGAACCGCTGTGGGAGCAAGGGTGAGAAGCACGCTCGGATTGAATCTAAGGACGTGCATACTGAGTTGATCCTGAGATCATTGGCATTCGGATTCTTTGGTATCTCTGAAGGACTGCTAGGACACTGCATCAAATCACGACGAGTTAGTTCGAATGCCCGAAGGTATAAAAGAAGGAATCAGAGAGACCTTGGCCTGGATCGCCGCTTCTATTCGCTCCAGATTGTGTTGCAATGTCTTGACCTGTTCCTGGTGCACCTTGAAAGCTAGGTTTTTAGCCACGAAGACGCCGGAAAATCCGAGAGGTTGAAACGTCTTATGCAAAAACTCGGCTGGTACAGGATCCCTTTCCAATGTCAGGGCCAGAAATTCCATACATTTGGTCAGAATTCCCAAAATGTGCTCTGCGGGTCCATGATAGCGACCGAGCATCTTGGATGAGAGCAGCATAAATATGAGGAAGTGAGGATACGGCAAGGCTTGGGAGGACGCGCGATTGAGCTGCTCGAGTTCAACAAGAATGTTTTCTAAAACTGTCGCCGGAACCGCGGCTGAATGGTCTTGACAGCAACGACTGCTATATCCGATAGCGCGCGACGGCCTTCCCTCTGCCAGGAAGTGCCCGATATTGAGTGTGAAGCAGCGGTAGTATATCCTGAGCTGATAAGAAGGCGATACAAAGAAGGGCCCTGATCTGCTTTTGGTGGTGAGGAAGTCGCGGAGAGCTGCGTGACGAGATGTAACTGGTAGGAGGTCAGTCCCTGTGATGTGGATGATATCCCGCAGGTTGTTGAGGACCCGAACGACTGCTACACACTCGATTTCCAGAAGCTCCGCGATCCAAACAATTGGAAGTGGTGCAAGAACGAGTGCGATAGTCGAGATGATGTCCGGGAAACGGGGAAGATCTTGAGATTTCGTGAGAATGTGAGCGTAGAGAGCATCGAGCGTTTCGGGGAAACGGGGGAACGGTCCTTGCGCACTCGGGGGCAAGCGAATGAACTGCTCGATATGCTCTTCGCAATGGCCGGTGCTATATGACGCAACAGCCGTCCCAGATTGCTGCTCCTCTCTGAGGATGAGGCAGCGATATGATAAATGAAGATGATGATAAGGGGAGGCGAAGAAACGTCTGGATCGACTTTCAGTTGTGAGAAAGTCGCGTAGGGATGTGTGGTGCAATGTTACTGCCGACTCGTTGTCCCCCGGGATGAGGATGATTGCCCGCAGACCGTCTAGAGCTCGACGTACCTCGGAGGCTTCTATTCCCAGAAGTCCGGCGATGCCGACAATCGGAAGTGGCTCGAGAAGTATTGCAATGGTCGAAACGATGGTAGAGAAATGGGGAAGGTCTTGGGATTTTGAGAGGACGTAAGTGTAGAGAGCATCGAGCGTTTCAGGGAAACGGGGAAACGTTCCTTGCGCACTCGGAGGCAAGCGAATGAACTGCTCAACATGCTCTTCACAGTGGTCGGTGCTATATGACGCAGCAGCCGTCCCAGATTGCTGCTCCTCCCTGAGGATGAAGCAACGAAGTAAGAGATAAAAATGATAAGGGGAGGCGAAGAAACATCCCGATCGACTTTCAGTTGTGAGAAAATCACGTAGGGATGTGTGGCGCAATGTTACCGCCGACTTGTTGTCCTCCGGGATGTGGATGATTGCCCGCAGACCGACCAGACCTCGAATTACCTCAGATGCTTCTATTCCTAGAAGTTCGGCGATGCCGACAATCGGAAGCGGCTTGAAAAGTATTGCAATGGTCGAAACGAGGGTAGAGATATGGGGAATGTCTTGGGATAGTGAGAGGATGTGAACGTAGAGAGCATCGAGCGTTTCAGGGAAACGGGTAAACGGTCCTTGCGCACTTGGGGGCAAGCGAATGAACTGCTCGATATGCTCTTCGCAGTAGTCGGTACTATATGACGCAGCAGCCGTCCCAGATTGCTGCTCCTCTCTGAGGATGAAGCAGCGATATAATAGATGAAGATGATAAGGGGAGGCGAAGAAACGTCCGGATCGCCTTTTGGTTGAAAGAAAATCGCGTAGAGATGCGTGGTGCAATGTTACTGCAGACTCGTTGTCCCCCGGGGTGTGGATGATTGCCCGCAGCCCGACCAGAACTCGAACTACCTCGGCGGCTTCAATTCCTAGAAGTCCGGCGATGCCGACAATCGGAAGTGGCTCGAAAAGTATTGCGATGGTCGAAATGATGGTAGAGAAATGGGGAAGGTCTTGGGATTTTGAGAGGATGTGAGCGTAGAGAGCATCGAGCGTTTCGGGGAAACGGGGAAACGGTCCTTGCGCACTTGGGAGCAAGCGAATGAACTGCTCGATATGCTCTTCGCAGTGGTTGGTGCTATATGACGCAGCAGCCGTCCCAGATTGCTGCTCCTCCCTGAGGATGAAGCAGCGATATAATAGATGAAGATGATAAGGGGAGGCGAAGAAACGTCCGGATCGACTCTCAGTTGTGAGAAAGTCGCGTAGGGATGTATGGTGGAACGTTACTGCCGACTCGTTGTCCCCCGGGGCATGGATGATTGCCCGCAGACCGGCCAAAATTCGAACTACCTCAGAGGCATCGATTCCCAGAAGCCCGACGATGCCGACAATCGGAAGTGGCTCGAAAAGTATTGCGATGGTCGAAATGATGGTAGAGAAATGGGGAAGGTCTTGGGATTTTGAGAGGATGTGAGCGTAGAGAGCATCGAGCGTTTCGGGGAAACGGGGAAACGGTCCTTGTGCACTTGGGGGCAAGCGAATGAACTGCTCGATATGGTCTTCGCAGTGGTTTGTGCTGTATGACGCAGTAGCCGTCCCAGATTGCTGCTCCTCTCTGAGGATGAAGCAGCGATATACTAGATGGAGATGATAAGGGGAAGCGAAGAAACGTCCGGATCGACTCTCTGTTGTGAGGAAATCGCGTAGGGATGTGTGGTGCAATGTTACCGCCGACCCGTTGTCCCCCGGGATGCGGATGATTGCCCGCAGACTGGCCAGAACTTGAACTACCTCAGAGGCTTCGATCCCCAGAAGTTCGGCGATGCCGACAATCGGAAGTGGCTCGAAAAGTATTGCAATGGTCGAAATGATGGTAGGGAAATGGGGCAGGTCTTGGGATTTTGAGAGGATGTGAGCGTAGAGAGCATCGAGCGTTTCAGGGAAACAGGGGAACAGTCCCTGCACACTTGGCGGCAAGCGAGCGAATTGCTCAAGATGCTCTTTCCAGCGGCCAATGCCATATGAGGCACCAGCCGTCTGAGAATTCATGATGTAACAACGGTACGATAGGTGGAGATGGTAAGGAGAGGCGAAGAAACATCCTGATCGGCTTTCGGCTGTGAGGAAATCTCGGAGCGATGTGTGACACAGCGTCACTGGGAGCTCATCGGTCCCTGGGATGTGGATGATCGCTTGCAGATTGACGAGGACTCGAATAACTTCCAACGATTCGATACCGAGAAGTTCTGCTATACCGACGATTGGAAGTGGTTCGAATAGTAATGCGAGCGTTGAAATGATTTCAGGAAAGTGCGGGAGATGCTGAGACCGAGCGAGTGTTTGTGCGTAAAGTGTATCGAGACCTGGGTTCATCTTGAGGGTGTGAGGGAGACGCTCCATGGGTGTTGATTGGTAGTTGGTAGGGTCCACGATGTACTTGAAGAGACTGCATGCGAAGATGAACGATCCGCCGATGTGGATCACCAATTGGTCTTTATCCGCCCTCATCGGCCATTCCCCGTGTATGTCAGTGTAAGCCTTGATGACGGGATTTCGTGACTTCTCGTCCTCGAAGCAAGTGCTGAGAAATGTGTCGATGTCGTGGCGCGAGCAGTGGTTCGCGAGGTTCTCCAGACGAACTTGATCATTCTTTAGGCGAGCTTGAATGTGTTGCTCGATTCGGCTGGTGATGAAGAAGCGGAGTGGAACGAGGGGGTTCTTCTTGAAGAATTCGAGCATGTCATCAATGAAACCTTCCACATCCCGCCGGTCTTCACATTCGTCGAGCCCGTCGATAACGATAAGGAAAGGACCCTTGAGAAGGAACGTCTTGAGGAGGCGGCCCCGCTTGGCAGCTGCTTTGAATGGCTCGTACACCAAGCGACGAAGCTGGGACACCACACTCGATCCTAGAAGATCCGGCTCTGCTTTGACTGCCTCCTCGATGAACGGCGCTGCTTCAGGGATCGCGGCGGCCAGTTGACAGGCCAAAGTCGTCGCAAACTTGGTCATCCTGCTTCGATCGCCGGTATTTCGAAAGAAGAAGAAGCTCCCCACCAAGCGGTTGCTTCTCTCGAGCTTGAGCGCGACTGCTAGAGCGATAGCGGATTTTCCACATCCAACATAGCCATAAAGCCAGAGGACGTGGGTGTTGAACAAAAGTGAGCTCTTGGCCCAGGATACGATCGCGCGGATCACTTCTTGTCTTGTCCCAGGAAAGCAAGCTGAATTCGGGGGCGATATCTCTCGATCTCGGGTATGGGATGCATCTGGGATTGGCTGGAGGACCTCAATGAGATCTGAAAGTAGCCTAGGTCAATGAAGACGGAAACCCCATCGTGTCGGAGCACCCCACCTAGTTTGCCGATGGCGACGTGCTGAAAGTTTCCAGCGGCTGGCCGAGAGTTCTCCCTGCCTTGATTGATAGTGCCTGGGCAGGAACCACTTAAGTTCGACCCTGTCATCCCGAACAACGAATCGACCTCACCCAAGTTATCGCCAATGATGGCGTTCTCGACATGCCCAATTACCATCTCAGTGACATCATCAACAGCCCCGTCGGCCATCGATTCGTTAATTAAGCCAAATAACCTTTCGATTCAAAGTGTTCAAGGCTTTCTTAGTGACGCGGAGGGAGGATGGAAGGCAAGAGTGCGCAGCAAGAGCACGCAAGACGAGCATCCTATTGCCAGTCGGCACGAGGCTAACACGAGGAAAGACAAATGAACCCATGGATTGATATTAGACGCTCGGCGGTTGGTCAGTGCTGTGGACTACAGAAACTGCAAGTCACATCCACACTTCGGATGAGAAATCCTCGCTGAGTTGGCTACCAGTATTGAACGTACGTGTTGCCTTCTCCTTCTGTCCTGCCTCCACCATGCTATGCGCAGAACCATATACCGTCCTGTAGAAATTCACTCAAGCACCAGATACACGGCTCTTCACGATGCTATCATGGTGACATCCTTGTGCCTCGTGGGTGTCCACGAGTTTGGCGCCAGCCGAACGATTCATTGAAGCTGGTGCTGCCAGTTTCATCTTACGGATATGAGAACACCTGACCCGCAGTATAGAATTGCGACGATGGCCTGCTGTATGGCGGCGGCGCCACCATTTTGTACCATTACTTCACATTGCCGTCGCGACCCTTGAAAGAGTGACGAACTATCGGCCGCGAAGCGGTGGTGACTTGGCTATCCTGTGCGTAGAATACTTCTGTGCAGTGTGATCTGGAAGTTTTCGCTGAAGCTATACTGTGGCTCTGCTCGTACTTGGCTCGGCCGGAGAAGGGGAAGCAAGGCAGTGAAGAGAATAGAGCCCCACGTTGCTCTTCTCTCGACATATTTGACCATAAGTTCATCAATCACATCCTCCAGGCAAACAGGTGAAACCCATGCATGAAGCTTAAGGTTGATATATCTTTCTCACCTTGTACAGTCACACTTCAGGCTGCCGTCTACTCGAAAAGCGATGAAAGGAAGAGTCATCCTGGTCGGCACACAGATCGATCTTAATCGCCAGGGAGAATTGAACGGGTGCCGAGGTCAAATGGCTCCCAGAAGCTGAGTGGAAGAACGAGACAAAGAACCAAAAAATCGTCACATTTAGCTCGATTCAGCCTATTCATATTAGTGGTACAAGTTAGATACACACACGTCTTGTGCAATCGCCATCCTCAGTAAGTGTCAGGATCCCTGTTAATCTGATAAGCCATCCTATTTTYCCACTTCACCTCCTCCKGGTCCTCTTCCGCATCCGGATCCACGTTCGTAGTATCCTTGTACTTCCCAACAACCTTATCGAGATTCGCCTTGACTGAGAGTTGCACGTCCAAGAGCTTGATCAAATCCCGCTGGGGGTTACACGGATCAGCCATAACCGCGTCTTGAAAAACACGCCACGTCTTTTCCACGTTTTCAGAATCCTTATAATTCCTCTTCGTCGACTCATCCTCCACTTCACGAGTTGCCGGTTTGGGTGGCAGTCTATCCTGCTCGCTCTTCGCTTCTTTCAACTTGCTCTCCATCGTCTTAATGAATGCGTTCAGTTCGAAACCGAACTTCTGGGGGTTGGCTGGGACACCCTGATCCAGGAGCACCTTGACGATTTCTTGGAGACGAGGAAGCTGTGTCTCGAGTTTGTCGACGAGAATCCTCTCCCTGAAGTACACGAATTGTTCGGGCGAGAGAGTGTCGGGAGAGTCCCTAACCGAGGTGCGCAAGCGGAGAAGTAATTCCTTGAGAACCGACACTTCGAGGGGCGTTTGACCGATGGCGTCTTCCCTGGGCAACCCGCCCTGCAGCGGTGTTCCCAATAGCAGCTTGGCAATTTCCGCAAATCCTTCGTGGACAGCATAGTGTAGAGGCGTCTGACCGTCGATGTTCGTGTAAGATGCAGTCGTGTTGTCGAATTCAAGGATGACTTTGGTCATTTCAACTTTCCCATTCTTGACCGCGATATGCAGTGGCTGGAAAACGGAAAATTGGTCAGAACCTGTGGGGTTGAGAGAGATGAAGCCACTCACGGTATTGAGCCGTCCTTTGGATTGTTGCTGAAGAAGAGCTTGGCACACATCCTTGGGCAGCTTCTTCAAGAAGTGTTCGAATAGCTCAACCTTGCCGTTGGCGGCAATGCTGTGGAAGATGTTCCAGCTACACGGCCAAGGGGTAAATTAAGTGCTACAGAGCCAAAGCTTACTAAGACATACCTCCTGACGGTGTCTCGTGTGGCGGGCGATATGGATTTCGCAAGGAGGTAATCCAGAATGTCGGGTTCACATTGAACTTCCACTGCAAACAGAAGGGGGTTGTGCCCAGTAAACTTGATTCTACAAAGGAGAAAGGTTCAAAAAAACGAACAAGGAGAGCGAAAAGAAAACATACTGTTGGTGAAGTGTCGTCTTCATCAACTCAGGCTTCTTTGCAAACAGTGCCTTGATAACGGGGAGCGAACGGCCAAGAATAGCAGCAATCAGTGGTGATTCTCCCAATCCGTTGATATTCCACCCAAGCCAGACCGGAAGGACATTTTCGAGGTCTGGAGTACGGCGAAGCTGTTCAGCACGAGGACTACTGCATGCAGTTGCGTACTGTCGGAACGCGGCCAATGGTTTATCGGTGGCGAGGTACTCGATGATCTTGGTTGCTCCAGCTCTTGCCGCCTCCCACACCAGAGGAGTGGTGTGGTCGTCCTCCCAGTCGGCTTCGGGGTCGTCCTTTCGCGCCAGGTCAGCACGCTTCTTGCCATGGACATTCAACCCAAGGTAGATACGGTTCTCGGCGTTGACAGCAGGTGGGAGGTGTGCGGTGGCCTCCTTCGCAACTTTGAAGTCCAGTCCATACCCAGACCGTCGAATGTATTCATCGAGAATTTCCGGTGAATCCGCTCGGATAATCGTGGAGAGAAGGTGTTCGCCAAGATCGATAGGTTGGGACAGGCTTTGATAGAGGTTTGCGATATTGGTAAAGGCCTCCAAGTCCTTGAGCTCAACAGCCATGGTGATAAGATTTCCTCGCGTAGATTTTTCACCGTTATATTTGCGGAACGTCGCCTCGTAAATCATATTTTTGGGAGGTATGTTGGACCTGACACCCGATGGGAGCTTCGCGATGTCCACGAACTGCATTTCCTTCTTCCGCTCAACTGTTTCATCAAAGTCGTCCTCATCGTCAATATCTTCATCGCTGTTGTCTTCATCCATGTGGAAAGGGTAAGATACCATGTATTCGGGACAAAGGAAGAAACGCACTGAGTATGATGTTAGAAGTGCTAAAAGTCACTTTCTCCTCTACTCGTTCCGGTACATACTGAGAAGCTGCGATGGCCACAACGAGCTTGGCAGTCGACCAACGCCTTCCTTCACAAGCTGCGAACAGGAGTGTATAACCTAGGTTTGCAGAGCTATGTTAGAACCCGGTATAATAGCGGGACTCGACACGCTCAAAACTCACCTGTTTCGTTGTACTGGTCATTTGGCACAGCGATTTGAACGTTGATGCTAAGAAGCTGTGTCCCAGTCTCAGTCTCTCCCGATTCAGATGGAAGGCAAAGCTGCTTGATCTTCTCGTTGTCACCCGCAAAGGCGGCCTCGAACAGCTCATCGTACGCCTTGTTCAAGCTAGTGGGAATGTGGTTTGAGTCATAATAAGACTGGGATAAGTGAGAGTAGCGCGATTTCTCCTCTTCGGTCACAGCCTGAGTAGTGTCTGTCGCCTTCTTGTGCTCAAGTGCCTTAGCATGGTTGGTCTCAATGCCAGGGTAGAGCTCTGTCCACGACTTTGCAGACCGGGCGGTCAACAACCGCTCGGCATTCACGAGGTAGTCTTTGATGCCGTTCATCCTCAAGAGCTCCCAAGCCCGGTCGTACCTCTTCCACTGTTCTTCATTCTCTTCAACTTCTTTCTTTGGCTTGTCTTCAGTCTGTACTCTACGGAGGTGCTCCCTCCAACTCGAAAGAACAACTTCTTCTTCACCCTCAGGTCGAGATTCCTTCGATTCCACAACCTCAGTTTCGAGATTGTCCTTCTTCTCAGTGACGAGCTCAAGTGCACGATCGACCCAGTCTTTGATGGTGCGACGATCGCCAGCGGATGCGTAGCGCCGCTTCGAGTACTTGATTCCGACATCGAAGGCTGCACCAAGAGACAGAAGAAGTTGGAAGATATCGTCGTTGTGTGAGAGAGCGGTTTCGAGGGGCGTGATCGCCTGGTCAATATAACCACGGACTCCCTGTCCGGACAAGTCGGGGCGATCTTCCGAGTTCCTGAGTGGATAGGTCAGAAACTGAGCAGGGAAAACAAACGGATGCGACAAACTTACTTGGCCTCCAAAGCTTTGTTAATATCTTCCTCAGATAGATCAAGTTTCGCTCCATAGGCCACCAACAACGCTACCATCGCATAGTCTGACTTCTGTACTGCAGTCACGATGGGGAATATGACATCGCTATATCGGATCGCTGGACTGTTGATGACCTGCTTCGCGTTTGGATCGCACTTGAGAACGCAGGCTGCCAACTTGACTTTGCCGGAAGCCACGATATCGTGGAAGATCGTGAATAGTTTGTCGTCTGCAGTGGAAGACGAAGCGCCAGCCTTGATGAGGTGTTCCGCGATTGCGCACGCTTCATCTTCGTCTTCTCGGAGGATGGTGACATCGAGGGCATGAAGCTGCTTCGTGTCGTTATGGTTCGTCGAAGTAGCCTTGTTCACATCTGCACCAGATTCGAGCAACAGATCCACCGTGTCCAAAGGGGCGAAGAGGGTGGCGTAGCAGAGAGGGGTGTAACCGAAGTCCCAGTCAGCCTGGTTGATATCCAGGATGTCTGGCTCTTCATCATTGTCCTGGGGCATGTCTCCTGCTTTGGATGCTGGAGGCTTCTCGGCAATGGGCTTGGCGACCTGCGCACTTTCATCTTCCACATCTTTCATCTCAAGGCTCTTGCCGTCTTCGGAAGATAAACGCTCAAAGGCTGGTTTCTCGTCCTTGTCCACAGCATCACCCCTGTCCTTCTCTTCCTTCTTGATCTCGGCCTCGTTGACCACACTCCGCTCCAAGAGCTTTTTCACGACGACGGTTTGACCAGAGTGGGCGGCAAGATGCAAAGCAGTTCTTCCATCAACAAGCCGGGCGGAAATCCTTGCACCCGCTTCAATGAGCTCGCATGCAGCCTCAGGCACATTGGAGATGATGGCGACGTGTAGGCAAGTGCGTCCGACATGGTCTCGATGGTTTAGATCGATTCCAGACTTGATGTATTCTCTGACGGCCTCGACGTTGTTACAAGAAACTGCGGTGAAGAAGTTTTCGGTTTCTTTGACATAGACTTGCTCGCTCCATTCGCCGACGTCGATAGGGTTGAAGCTACCAGTTATAGTCTGACGGCCGGGGTTCTCTTCAATGAACCTGTTTATTATCATACGTCAGTCAAAAACAAGAAATTTTGGCAATGAAAAGGGAAATCGTACTTGATCCTTCCTGCGACATACTTCTCATCCTCGGCCTTGAGCTCCTTTTCATCATCGTTGATTGGCTCGGGGCAATGCTAGAGAATTACTTGAGAACCGACTCGAGAAGGAAGAATACAGGACCACTCGTACCTCGCAACCATCCTCCAAACATTCCTCCATGGTTCCAAAGAAGGCTGGGTGACGATGCAGCCTGCGCCCTTTATTCTTGGGGTTAAAAGTCGCTAAAAGTAACGAGTTAGTGGGGGACAGTGGTTCATCTAACAGCCTCACAATTCATGCCAAGATCCTAGAGCAACCGGGGTAGTCAGTACTCAAACCAAAACTTCAACGCTTAGTTGGAAACTCACAGTTTGGTAAACAAGCTTGTCAAGACGACGTGCATCCCATCCAGGTCCATAAGGAATCTGGAGAGAAGCAACATCGTAGTCATTCATCTCGAGGCCGCTAATTTCCTTCTGCTTCAAATCACCTTTATACCTCCTCATGCTACGGTTGTACCGCGCCAGCGGGTTAGGTCTACTACGCAGCTTCCTACGAGACTCGAGGAAATTATAACGAGCGTTACCATACATTAGCTTTTCGAAAACGAGCAGTCGAGCGAGCCCTTCCATCTTCACAATCGAACGCTCGTAGATCTAAGAGAGGTTGATTCAGATCTTGGAGAGGCGAGGAAGGGAAATACTCGTACTGTTGGGTCGATCTTCTCGCGAACAAGGTCTGGCACGTAGACTTCATAGCCTCGGTTCGCGTACTTGGCGAGACGGACCTCGTAAGAAGGCGACCTTCGAGTCATGTCGACGGTGTTGCTCTGGCGCATCATAGCGACAATGGCTCGGGGGTTGGCCCAGACACGATTGCCTAAATGACAGCATTAGGTTCGAGCCTAGCAAAAAGAAGGAAAGACGTACCATCATAGGCGCAGCTCGGAGCGTCAATGTCGAACCCAGCGAGAATCTCAGCCGGAGAATGGTAGAGACGCAGAACAACCTGGATAGAACGATAGGGATATTGGGCTAAAAAGTGGGATGATTGGTTACGAAGAAAAGCAGGAAGAATGTAAGTAGTAACGCACAGTGAATGGACACGGTATGCTTGGTGCGAATGCAAGTGACATCCCAAGGGACGGAGTCACGGACTGCCTCATAAATCTGAATGATCTTCGCCTCAGCCTGCCAAAACAATCATGAGTTCTTTCTAATCGCTAACAACGTAGGATGAAAAACGCACCTGTTCGGGAGTCAATCCCCACAGGAAAAGGTCAACGTCCGAAGTTGGGTAGGCGGCACCATGATAGTGCTTCCTAGTCGCCCTCTTCGAGACCTTATTCTCCTCTTTCAACGGTGTCAAACAAGCAAGCACACTCCCACCAGCCGCCACCACGTTACTCCAATCCAGAAGTTGAGACAATGACCCCTCGGTAAAGATCGACCAATTCTTCTTGAACTCATCCAAGCTATCCACCATGGACGGAGTTCCTTCAGGCCGCCTAGCCTCCTTGTTAACAGGCAGAATATGCTTCGCAACAATGTCCTCGTCGTCCTTGATAATACGCGACCGGGTGGTGCGAATGTCGACCGGCGCGTCGAACACATCGACCAGACCGACGTAAGGGTCTTGAAGACGTGCGTTGCCTCGATCGCTGGCAAAGTACTGACGAAGCTTGGTCTCGTATTCGATGGATGGCTTCAAAGCTTCATCGAGGGATACTCCAGGGCTCTTTGGCAGGGCCTTGACACGCTCCAGAAACGCGGTGGCTTCTATGTTCTGGTGTATTGCGCGATAGTAGGGTTTTGGGATACTGAATGAAGCCCAGCGAGAACGGAACTTGCAAAGGTCTGCAACCCTATGCAATAAATGCATTTATTTGCAGAATAGAGCGGTGACTCACAGGCAGATGTTTTCCATCCGTTCCGTAGGCAACCTACGAATTTCTGCTCTGATACGCAATAGGGATACTGGAGCGAAATTTAGTCCGAAATTGTTCACGACGCGACTCTGGACTTTCGGTGATCATGTGATCCACGTCGCAAATATTGTAAAACTTGCCCAAGTTCTCTCCGCGTTTCCCAAATACTCTTGCTCCTCTAATACAACAGACTCTTTTCTATGAGTACTGCCACGGGAAGCTTCAGGGACAATCCGAAATGTATATCTGACAAAGAAAGGGTCTGGTGCACCTGTGACCGCCGCCATGGCCGATGAATGGCGTAGAAAACATTCCGTGGCCATCTCGGAGCCCAGCAACAAACCAGTGAGGTGGGTAATCACAAGCACCAACGACGACCACTGCAGTCAATTCCCATTCAACCTCTTCGATTGCCTTTTCGATCCGATACTATGCATGGTGACGAGCTTGTAGGCCGATTATAGTCCCGTCGTTCTGCGCGGCGACCACTGCGGCCTGTGGCCACGAGCTCTTGCCCTGCTTCGATGGTACCATACTCGAAGCCGATAAAGAAATTGCTTCAGCGCACACAATGAGTCCTCTTCTCCTCTCACGTGTCCGACTTGCACGACGAAACAAAAGAGGAGGACATCGCTACCTACGTCAAGTACTACTTCAAGCGCATGGCGCCTGTTGACCTGTGACTCGAGATAGAAATCGGTATCACTGGAGGAGAGGAAGACGGTGTTGACGACGCTGGCGACTCCGCCCTCTACACCTAGCCCGAGGACGTTTTCACAAGGCTCTCAACGAGATTGGACCCAACTTCAGCATTTCCGCTGCGTTCGGCAACGTTCACGGTGATCACAAGCCCGGTAACGTTCGCCTGCACCACGAACTCTTGGCCAAGCACCAAGAGTATGCTTCCGAGAAAATCGAGGAGGCCACTAACTCGTTGGCGCGCGGGTAGGTCCTCCTTCCTCTCTGTTAGCTGTTCATTTCATCGTTGACTTTGCTGCTCGCCTGTAATTTGATCTTTCATGTATTGGGGATGACCGAAGCTGAAGTCAAATTTACTGCATGTAGTACATAGTCTTTGATCTGGAGTCGTCTTGGGATTGGGATTTAGATCACTTGATGTCCATCGTCCCATGTTCCACATCGAATCAACCATGAAGTGGTGGTGGTCTGGGCGAATACTCCTTCGATCAGAATTCAGCTGCTTTCAACAACACCGCCTCTCTTCGTTGCTCCATCGCTCGCTCCTCCCATATTCGGCGTCAATGGTGGGTTCGTGGCTTCACTCCAAGTGGTACAGTCAGGGTGAACGATTAGTTGAATGTAAGGGCTTAATTAGAGTCTACTGGTACATAGATCGGTGTTGCACTGATTGTCACTTCATTTCCCTTCCGCCTCATCATACAACGGTAGAAGCAGCGGGTGTCACCCGGCCTTGCAGAGCTCACTTGCAGCTTTACGCGGGTAATTATCCATTTGACTAACTGATGGGCCTTTTGAGATTGGAAAAAATGATGTTGATAATGGGTTCGGAACTTACGCGATAAACCTTTATAGCCGTCCAGTTCTGGAGGCACTGTGGAAGGTGAGAAGTAAGCTTGGAACTGAAGCTTAGGACGTAGCAGGGACATATACCGGCTCGATACTGAGATTATTGACATTTGGGACCCATAGGGTGTTTGAAAGAATACCCGGGCACTGTATCAAATGCCTGTGAGTTAGACCAAACACTTGAAAGTAGAAGGATCGAAAAGACCTTGGCTCGAATCGTCTCTTCTACTCGCTGCAGATTACGCTGCAACGTCATTACTTGCTCCTGGTGTGCATCGAAAGCTAGACTTTCAGTGACGAGAGACCCGGAAAAACCAAGACGTCGGAACGGCCCATGCATCCACCCGGCTGGTTCAGCCCTATCCAATGCTAGGACGAGGAAATTCATACATTTGGTCAGGGTCTCCAAAACGTATCCCGTGGATATAAGATTGGAACCTCGGAGTATCTCGCGCGAAAGCAGAGTGAATGTGAAGAAATGAGGGTACGGCAAGGCCTGGGAGCACGCGCTGGTGAGCCGCTCGAGTTCCAGCGGTTCCGAAACCGCTGCCAGGAACCGGTTTAAGTGGGACCGACACCAACGGTGGCCATATCCGGTAGCGGGCGACCACATTCTATTCACTACCAAGCGAAGTTCAAGGTTGAGGGTGAAGCAGCGGTAGGTTAACTCGAGATGATAGGAAGGTGATATAAAGGAGGGCCCTGATCTGCTCTTGGTGGTGAGGAAGTCGCAGAGAGATGCGTGACGGATTCTAACTGATAGCCCGTCCTCTCCCGGGATGTGGATGATCGCCCGCAGGTTGTTGAGTACCTGAACGACTTCAACAGACTTGATGTCAAGAAGCTCCGCGATCCCGAGAATTGGAAGTGGTTCGGAAAGGAATACGATGGTCGAGATGATGCCGGGGAAATGGAGAAGGTCTCGGGATTTTGAGAGGATGTGAGCGTAAAAAGCATCGAGGAGTTGAGGAAAGGGGAGCACCAGTTCTAGCGGATTTGAGGTGAAGCGAATGAGCTGCTCAATGTGATCTTCGAAGCAGTCGATGCTATACAAAGCAGCAGGCGTCCCAGATCGCGGCCCCTCACGGAGGATGGAACACCGACGTAATAGGTGAAGGTGAAAGGAGGAAGGGGCAAAGAAGTATCCGGATCGACTCTCAGTTGTGAGAAAATCGCGTAGAGATGTGTGGTGCAATGTAACTGGCAACTCGTTGTTCTCTGGGATGTGGATGATGGTCTGTAGACTGACCAGAATTTGAAGTACCTCAGAGGCTTCTATTCCCAGAAGTCCTGCGATGCCGACAATCGGAAGTGGTTCAAAAAGTAATGCAATGGTCGAAATGACGTTCGAGAAATGGGGAAGATCTCGGGATTTTGTAAGGATGTGAGTGTAGAAAGTATCGAGTAGTTGAGGGAAGGGGAGGACCAATTCTTGAGCATTCGGGGCGAAGCGAATGAGCTGCTCGATGTGACCCTCAAAGCAGTCAATGCTATATAGAGCACCAGGCGTCCCAGATCGCAGCTCCTCACGGAGGATGGAGCACCGACGTAATAAGTGAAGGTGAAAGGAGGAAGGGACGAAGAAGCATCCAGATCGGCTTTCGGTGGTGAAGAAATCTCGGAGCGATATGTGGCACAATCCCACTGGCAAGTCGTCGGTCATTGGGATGGGGATGATTGCTCGTAGATTGGCCAGGACTTGAGAAACCTCGAATGCTTCTATTCCAAGAAGCTCGGCAATCCCAAAAATTGGAACCGGTTCGAGAAGGCACGCGAAGGTCGATATGATGTCAGAGAAATGGGGAAGATCTTGAGATTTCGCGAGGATATGAGCGTAGAAGGCGTCGAGCGGTTCAGGAAAACGGGGAAGCAGTCCTTGCACACGTGGGGGCAAGAGAATGAACTGCTCAAAATGCTCCTTACAGTGGCCAGTACTATACGAAGCAGCAGCCGTCCCAGAATCCCTGAGGATGGAACAACGGTATGATAGATGGAGATGGTAAGGGGAGGCGAAGAAATATCTGGATCGGCTTTCGGTTGTGAGGAAATCTCGAAGCGATGTATGGCAGAATGTCACTGGCAGCTCATCGGTCCCTGGGATGTGGATGATTGCTTGCAGATTGACGAGGACTCGAACGACTTCGAACGGCTCGATACCGAGAAGATCTGCTATACCGACGATTGGAAGTGGTTCGAATAGTAATGCGAGCGTTGATATGATTTCAGGAAAATGCGGGAGATGCTGAGACCGAGCGAGTGTTTGTGCGTAAAGGGTATCAAGGCCTGGGTTCATCTTAAGGGTGTGAGGGAGGCGTTCCATGGGGGTCGATTGGTCGTTAGTGGGGTCCACGATGTATCTGAATAGACCGGATCCGAAGATGAACGATCCGCCGATATGGTCCACCAGTTGGTCTTTATCCGCCTTCGTCGGCCAATCCCCGTGTGTGTCGATGTAAGCCTTGACGACGGGATTTCGCAACTTCTCGTCCTCAAAGCAAATGCTGATGAATGTGTCGATGTCGTCGCGCGAGCAATGGTTCACGAGGTTCTCCAGACGGACTTGACCATGCTTCAGGCGACCTTGAATGTGTTGCTCGACTCGACTGGTGATGAAGAATCGGAGAGGAACGAAGGGATTCTCTTTGAAGAACTCGAACATGTCATCAATGAAATCTTGCACATCCCGCCGGTCTTCGCACTCGTCGAGCCCATCGATAATAATAAGGAAAGGACTTTCGAGAAGGATCGTCCTGAAGAGGCGTCCCCACCCAACAGCTGCTTTGAATGGCTCGTACACCAACCGACGAAGCTGGGACACCACTGAACTTGATCCCAGGAGGCCCAACTCCGCTCTGACCGCTTTTTCGATGAACGGCGCTGCTTCAGGGATCGCGGCGGCCAGCTGACAGGCCAAAGTCGTCGCAAACTTGGTCATTCTGCTTCGATCGCCGGTATTTCGAAAGAAGAAGAAGCTCCCCACCAAGCGGTTGCTTCTCTCGAACTTGAGTGCGATTGCTAGAGCAATAGCGGATTTTCCACATCCAACATAGCCGTAAAGCCAGAGGACGTGGGTGTTCCACAACAGTGAGCTCTTGGCCCAGGATACGATAGCCTGGATCACTTCCTGTCTTGTCCCAGGGAAGCAAGCTGAATTTGGGGGAGATATCTCTCGATCTCGAGTATGAGAAGCATCTGGAATTGGCTGGAGAAGTTGAATAAGGTCTGAAAAGCAGCCTGGGTAAACGAGGACGGAAACCGCATCATGTTGAAGTAGCTCACCTAGTTTGCCGATGGGGACGTGTTGAAAGTTTCCGGCGGCTGCCCGAGAGTTCTCTCTTCCTTGGTTGACTGTGCCTGGGTAAAGGTCACTTAACATCCATCGTATCATTACGAACGAAACGTTGGCCTCACCCGTGTTATCACCAACGATGGCGTTCTCGACATACTCAATTACCGTAACAACATTCTTTACAGCTCCGTCGGACATCGATTCGTTTGGAAAGCCGGATAACCTTCCAGTTCGAAGTGTTCCTGGTGACGGGGAGGGAAGATGGAACGAAAGAGTATGCAGCAAGACGGACAACTCGACACGAGGCTAACACCAGGAAAGACCAATCAAACCATATATAGAAGTCAGTGCTGTGGACAAGCTGTGGACTGTTCAAAGGTCGGACAAGGCCAATCAACTGATGACCACCAACCCCCCAGGCTGAATCTTTCTCACCTTGTACAGTGACACTTCAGCCGTCTACTCAGAAACGATACGAGTAGTCCTGTTTGACACTCCAGGTTTCAACTAGCCAGATCGATTTAAATTGGATATATTAGCTTTTCCGTCCAATCCTCAGCAAAGAATTGTACAGTTTGTTCTTGACCCTTGGAATGAAGATCAGAGTCACAGTCAGTCTAAAGCAATGCGATTAAGGATCACGTATACATAACTGTGACAGCGATAAGGGAATAGACAAAATAAACAATGGAGACGACATAAAGCGTACATGCAAAACGACGGCAAGTAGGAAGAGAGTATCGCACATATCTGAGGCCTTGATCGATCAAACGAAAGCTCATGACGACTTCTTCGCTTTCCCTTTAGCACCGGCCGCTCCAGCAGCTTTCTTCTTCTTGGCCATCTTAATAAGTGAGTCCTTCGTAACATCCTCTGAATCATCTTTATTCTTCGTCTCGTCGTCCGCATCATCAGGCGCGTCGTCCACCTCAAATGCATCTTCAATGTCCGGTGCAGGACCTCCACCTGCCAACTTCTTCGGAGCCTTTCCAAGGTCCGTGGCTTTATGGAAAGGTATGGGATGTTCCGCCGCGTTGTACCTGGCACATAATTTGTTAGTTGACATGACGTATGGGCGCGTACAGGACACCTACTTCCGTGTGAAGGACGACTTTGTAGCCGTGTTAATCTTCTTGAGAATAGCATCGTCTTGATTGGGTCCAACTCCAAGTTCGACAATTGTATCCCAATCCTCTTTGGACAAGTAGTACTCGTCCATATGCTCGATCACATCTTCCACAGCATCCTGCAAGGTACGTCAGAAAGCCATCGAAGGAAAGAGGAATATGAAAGACTAACGGCGCCACGATCGACCAAAGGCTTCACAATGTGAGGGAACAGCGCAGGAATGTACGACTGTCGGATCTCGTTCTTGTCCCCGGACACCTTCAGCCTCATCCGAATCTGAACATCGCCGAGCTGACGCATAAGCTTCGATTGCTTAGAGTTCTGCCCAAGCCATCTACACGCAAAAAACCATGAGTAACAGAGTAACGTCTTCAACATAGGCTGACGAAAACGCACTGAGGGAATGTGACCGGATTTCCGCCATAGTGGGCACCCGCTCCGTATATGAAAGATGCTGGTCTTACTGTTGAGCACACAGCATGCAGGGGCATGAGTGACCAATGCTGCTCCGACCTACAACACGTGAAAACGCCGTGAGCCTACAATAAAACCCATGGAAATGAAAACAAGCACACACCCATGAATTAGGGCATCCACGAGGTCACCGTCAGAAATTGACGAAGCCGCGCTATCCATCAGCTCTAATTCTTTAATAACCTTCTCAGGACCTTCAAAGTTCTTCAGTCGCGACGGCTGTGGCTTGAGATAGTTCTCTTGAATGAACAGCGGAACAAACGAGTGGTCTTGGAAATAATAGTCCATCTTGTCACCGAGCGTCTCCCTCGACGTCGAGGAGAAAAGGTAAGGTCCAAGCACTTTGTTTGTGATGTCGAAGGGGCTCAGAATTTGGTACTTCTCATTCATCTTGACCCTGGAACAGCGATTAGATTGGGAGAAGTGCCATGGGGTTAGGTTGAGACGCACATGTCTTTGCTCTCATCGTATGTCATAGTAGAACTCGACAGCTTCCAAGTGGAGAGCATATTCAAGACTTGCCGAATATCCGACTGAGCTCCAGCGATCAGCTGGTCCACCACGTTGGCGGGGATCTTGAGCCCTTCCCTATACAAAGAATTAGTCAAGGTCCTCCGGTAGTAAATTTGTCAAGAACGCACTTGAAGATGATTGACATGATTCGCGAACGGATGGTGTTGACTTGAGGTCTGGTGACGATAAATAAGTTCCTGAAAACGCCACGAAAATTGCAACATACTTTTGGAATGACAGACCGAACGTAGTGCCTTGCAGCGGCTTCAATTTCTGAGCATTGCGGTCATTCGCAATGCAAATGATTGGTACCTGGTGCAGGAGGAGGCTGATTATTGGCGGTCCGAAATGTGGGAATAGGATTGACCTGCCTTGGTCTTCTTGATTAGAGCGTTCAAAGCCCCAACGCCACCTCTGTCACCGGCGGACATACCGTCGACTTCGTCCATGATCAAACATGTTCGGTCGGTGATCGGAACGCCCAAAGAATTGGTTTCCTGTCGGACAAGTGAGTAGGAAAGTAACAAGTTATAGACGAAAAGCTTACATTGGAACCCTTGATATAACCGTCCAACGACGTATTGTTGATGTTCATCCCGTTCTGTGTCTACCATCAGCCTCGAACTACGTTTGAGAAAAGAGATAACGCACCTCGACGAGCTTCTTGCTCCGTGCATCACTGGCGTTGAGCTCGATGGGGGTGAATCCCGCCAATTTTGCGCAGAGATGGGCACTGGTTGTCTTCCCAATGCCAGGAGAACCTGTGATCAGGACGGCGCGGTAGCAATTCATCCCATCTTTGCCTGGCTTTTTGAAACCCGCTTTCACGCTCTTCGGCCTACGGAAAATTGATAAGCAACTCAGGCAGCATCGTGAACATTGCACGACCCACCAATCAACAAGCCACTGGTGGAGCTTCTCGACGGCGGACTTGTTGCCGCAAACCTCTTTAAGAGATTGCGGGGCATAGCGTGTCGTCCACAATTGGGTCTTGGGGTCAATGGCTTTACCTGAATGGGCCGCCTTCTGTTCTTCCTTCTCTCGTTTCTCCATTTCCTTCGCCGCTTTCTGAATCTCCTTTTGCTCCTTCTCCAGCTTTTTCTTAGTCTTTTCGTCGATCTTTCCGTCGCCCAGGCCCTTACGGGTGGCAATGAGGTTGAGGAAGCCATCTTCATCCAAAGTCTTCAACTTGTGCTTCTTGATAGCCTCCAGTTTCTTGGGACCGGCGTCCTCCCCTAAAATGACGAAGTCGGTCTTACTCGACGGTTGGAGAACGACCCGACCGCCGAATCTCTTTGCTATATCGCTTGCTTCCTCTCGAGACAAGCTAGTAAGTTCGCCGGTAAAGACAAACGCCAAGCCAGCCAAAGCGTTGGGGTCTCCGTCGGGGATTTCCTTCGTCCCTTGCATTGGCGGCTGCCTGGCCAGTTTGGCAGCCTTAATCGCCGCCCAGCTGGGAATCTAATTAGTACAACTCCGTGAGACAGTCAAGTCACACACTTTTGCGCTTTGGGTGGTGGTTTCGTCGAAGCCTCTTCTGCCTTCGGTTTAGGTTTCTGAGCCGCCTTTTTGGGCGACTTTTTGGGTGGAAGCTTGACCTTCTTTGGGGGCTTCCGAGAGTGCTTCYCGTCATCGTCGTCGTCAGAAACAAACTCATCTTCCGAGAATGATTCAGATGCAGCCATGTCGAAATCTCCATCGTTGTCAACCTTTTTGGCCTTGCCGTTGGCCTTGGTAGAGGTCGACGCCTTTGGGGGATTAGATACCGCGGCTTTCTTTGGTGGGGGTGTCTCGTCCTCATCACTGGAATCAATGACCGTTTTGCGTTTCTTGGACGAGGAAGCTTGGGGTTTAGGCTTCAGGGGGCGCTCATCATCGCTATCATCGATTTCAAGAACATTGAGAGACTTCTTAGCACTATTGAGGACGATTTAGACACTAAATTGAGGTGCTCCACGGCTAGATACGTACGGTTGAGGCTTGGCTGGTGGCTCGTCGTCATCGCCTGCTGGGTTGGTCAAAATCATGCACCCAATGCTAATGGGGTCGAGGGTACGCACTGATCGTTATCGGCCCTGACTTTTGTGTCCCAGAAGACTTCGACGGCTACARAATATGTCTAGAAACGCAGACTGAGCATGTAGCATTGACCTCCATACCTGTGACGACTTGGCTACAGTGACACCTCCCAATTTTTGGCTTGAGCTCGAGGCTTTGGCTGACGCGCCAAAAAACATTCTCAAGTCCCCAGGGGTCCCCGTTTTCTTCACAGTCGTGGAGGGAGGCATGGCGGTGGTAATGGTAAACGACAACGAGCGCGACAGCGGACACTAATTCACGCGTGATGTGTGACCTCACGCGTCTGTCACACTCCTGATGTCACGGCCCTTGGCGCGTCCACTCACTGCTCCCACTGCTCGCTCTTGCTAAGTTGAATTCGCAAAGATGCTCTCAGCCCCTTCTGTCAAGAAAGAGGAAATGGATGTTCCCGATGTCTGGATTACCCAGGCGGTCATCTCTAAGACCAGAACCAAGAAAAGCAAACACGCAGCCAGCACTCAAGTCAAAAAGGAGTTGTCTCCTTCAGTCGAAGAAAAGAATTTGTTTACAGTTGGTTGCTGCCTGATTGTCAATGATCTTACAGCCGGGCTTACTATCTTCAGTCTCAGAACGTAAAAACGGAGTCAAAGGCCTCCATCAAGCTGAAGGCATCTCCTGAGGAAACTAAAATAAAGAAAATGCAATTCGACGACGAGCTGACGAACCGGAGATACCAGGCAGCCAATATCTCAACCAGACCCTTTCCCATCACCGCCAACCAGGCAACCTTGAATGAGAAGGTGTCCCGCCGTTTTATGTCTACCGCATATGGTGGAAGCTCCCAAGACGTCTTCCCCACTATTAGCCCAGAAAAACTTGAGGGCCATCATCTCACCGACTGGATGTACCTTCCGCTTGATTATCACCCGATGGCGCCTCGCAACCCAGGGGAACCGGGTTTCTATTTCTCTGTAGATACCGGTTCCCGGCAGCTCGAAGATGGTCAAGTCAAGCGTGTATTCACGAGGGTGACAAAGAGCCCGCGAGCCCTTTGGTTATACCAGGGGCAATACGAGGTTCGTCTCTCCGAATCAATTACAAAAGAAGAATGGCAACGACAAAGTCTCATTGTAAGTGCTACAATCGGACAAAGAGGTGCAACTCCATTGAATTTATTCTCTCAGGTTCGGAACACTTGGATATCTCAAATTCAAAGCCAAAATTGGGGAAGCGCACTCCGAGCCAGGATTTACGCCCGAAAAATGGTGAATCCAGAGCCTAAACCCGCTGATATCGAGCGAATTCTTGAAGAAGGACTCGATATATCTGTTACCAGAGAAGAAGTGGCTCTTGCCCTTACACGAGGAGACGAGGTAAGTCCTTTCAAATATGTTCACTCAAGGGACACATAGTGACACTTCCTGCCGACAGACTCTAGTAGTATACACCTTAAAATGTGTTGGATACGAAGAGAACTTCAAGGAACAGTTGATCGAAAAACTGCGAGACTGGAGGAATACCCAAGGACAAGAAAAGAAGACTACCAAGGCTGCGAAAAAGAGGCCCGCCAGGATAGAGAACTCCAACCCAAAGAGTGCAAAACGCCAGCGAACAGCCCCACCTTTCAGCAGCTCAGAGAAGAGTGCTAGCTCCGAGCGTAGCGTTTATATTCGGGATGACGAGGATGGCGATGAAAGTAATCAACCTGTTTATATTCCCCGCGGTACACGCTCTCGGCCCAGGCAAACTTGAGAGGTCCACACTTCGAGCTTCCAGGTCTTTCAGCTCGGGAGCGCCGAAGAAGACGCGCGAACAGAAAGCACACGGACAAGCGCCTTCTATTAGCAACAAATACTCTTCGCACTCCAAAAATATTTTGATACCCTAATTCTACCATATCATAGCGAACCTAAAGTACTCTCATGTAAACAATTTATTTTTTTTGAGCTGGTAGTGATTCAGGCTTCCCATCGCACACAAAGCAAAACAACTGTGACAACGCACATTTGTGATCTTGAAGTAGGTAGTCAACGCGAACAAATCGTTAACACCACTGTGGAGCAAGGCCTATCGGATCCCAGAATGGTCCAGTACACCAGCGTTCGTGTCAAGAAAGAGGAGAATGGCGACGACAGTGTCAAGAGTACGTCAAAGGCGATGCCTGAGTCTCTCCACACTCTCAGAATTATGGGTTGACAGTATCGCTGGTGTCCAGGCCTTTTTTCCGACGTGTGGCGTACGCAGACAGCTCCTGAGGCCAAAAATCCCAGGATGAAGAAGAGAGAGACCTGTCTCTCCAAGAAAGAGGATTTACGAGCCAAACAGGAAGCTCCGGGCGCTGGTTTGGTGCGTTCCCTCCCCTCGCTTTCTGCCCCAGAGTCAGACTCTGTTTATTTACGAGTAACGTAGGCTCTAGCATCTTCGACGGCAGACCGAAAACCTGGAGAACCAAGGTGGCTTATGGACGCTGTCGTCGTCCCCACGTTCCAACAAGTTTGTCGCGCGCGAGCGAGGTTGGCTCAAAGAAGTGAACGAGCCTTGTCTGGGGGAGGTGGTATAGTGAAAAGGGAAACTTCTCTCCCCACGTTTGACTCGGTCAGTGTGTCCATTCTGTCCCAGGCCTGGGGTGTCGACGCTGGATGTACTTATTCGCCCATAGATTGCAACGGCAATTCAAGAGGATCCAAACAAACCGGGTGCGTCGGGTCGTTTGGTAGGGCCTCTCAAGAAAAGGAAGGTCAAAGTTAAACTTGAGGACGTGAAGTTTGACGATGACCTTTCCAACAAGCGATACAAAGCACACGGAATCTCTCCCTATCCAGTCCCTCTAGACATCAGTCGGGATCTCTACGAGGTCATGGTCCCTCGTCTCTTCATGTGCAATGTATATGGTGGTAACTCTATGGAAGTTTTCCCGAGTATTGGGGAAGACAAATTCGCAGCACATGGCTTCAGGGGTTTCTTCTATCTTTGTCTTGATGCTCATCCCCAGGCACCCAGGATCCCAGGGGCCCCAGGTCTCTGGTTTTCTGTTGGTTATGACCAAGCATCTGAATGGGAAGGTGGGATTGTGCGAGCTTTCACGAGGATCTACACAAAGCCCAAGGCCCTGTGGCAATACCAGGGACAATATCGACTTCGAGCGTCGGAATCGATCACCAAGGAGGAGTGGGCAAGACAGACGCCAGAGGTTAGTGACTGATAAGATATTCCAGTATGTACTCACTTCATCAACGTTCATTTCGGAAGGTTCGGAATACTTGGATCTCATACCTCCATACTGAGTCATGGGGAGCGTGGACACGCGCTGCGATCTATGGCAGGAAGGTGTTCGGCCGGAAACCTACATCTGACGAGATTGGTGATGTCTTGAAAAAAGGGTGGGACAAGAAAGTAACAAAGGAAGAAGTTGCGCTTGCACTCACTCGAGGAGAACAGGTGGGATCTCGAGCCGATTGCATGGAAACTTCAAAACTCACACTGAACCCATGAATAGAGATTGACCGTATATACCATGGAATGTGTCGGTTACGACACCAACTTCCAACGGCATTTGATCCAGAAGTTCCGGAATTGGAGTCCAGAGGACGCAAAGAAGAGAACCAAGGCGGGAAAGAAAAGGCCAGCAAAAGAAACGGACGGCAACCCTGCGAAGAAGAAACGTCAACGAGTCGCAGAGAAGTCCAAAAATGCCGAGCCGGAATCCGAATCCGAAGAAAGCATCATCATCCTGGACGATGATGATGACGATGGTAATGAGCAACCAGTGTACTTTCCCAGGGGGACGCGGTCACGACCTAGGCGAGCATAATTAGTACAACACCTCCCCAAGAAGATGATTCAGCTAAGAAACCACATCTAATTTTTTGAACTGTACATACATACAATCAATCCAATTGACAAACTCTTCATAATTCATCATTCTGCCTGACCTCCCTCCCTTCCACACCCCGCGGACGGAACTGTTCCTCCAACCAATCACGAACAATTCTATTGAATTCCTCCGGCTTTTCAAGGTGCGGCCAATGCGCGGTCCCGATGAGCTTTACAGTTAGATCCGGAATGAAGTTTGCCGTCTTGAGCAGACTGTGGAGAACCATCCAATCCGCGACTGGGTCCTATAAAGGTAATGGTGTACGTCAAAGATCAGCCTGCCGAAATCAACGCATCGAGATGATTTAGTTCCTGACCTTCGTTGGGTATACAGCCAATGCTGGCTGTCTGAGAGTATGGTTTCCTTGTCCGTGGGCGAATTCCCAAGAGTGGTACCGGTTCTGTCGGAGCGGTCGTTAGAGATCAGCGCACCTCCGTTAACAAGCGAGGAAATCTTACCTCGCTAGTATAGAAATGCAATGCTAGGAGCGAAGAAAAGAAGTCAGACAAGCGACGAAAGCAATTTTAAGCAGTAATAAACTTACTGTTTTTAAACCCTTGACGTCTCATCTCCTCGACGTAATATTCCTCTTCTACTGGGGAAAAGAACGGGACAGGTGGAATCTCCACACCTTCCCAAGCACCCAAGAAAGTCTTGTTGCTCGTCAAGAAAGATTTTGGCGGTGGACTGTCCACGGTCCGCAAAGCCGCACGCATCGTTCTCTTAACATCCGCATCAAGCTCAGCAGCTGCGTCCTCGACGCTTCCATCGAAGAACAGCTGATACGCCAACTTCGGGAGACGAGGCACCAAATCTTTAATCGGCAGGAAAGGACCTGCAGCCGATACGTACTACAATACCATCAGCGATATTCAAGAGCCAAACTCGGGATCTGCGAAGGAACGTACCGGAATCGCAGCGCCGATGACGCCTATGAAGACATCCGGCCTTGCTCTGACAGCTTCATAGCAAACCCCCGATCCCCAATCATGCCCTAAACAAACGGCCTGTCTTACTCCAGCATTGTTGAGGACGCAGACAAGGTCGTTCACCATGTCACCCATGGTGCCTGAAGATCTGACGTCTCCAGTATGAGTCGAATCGCCGAAACCGCGAAGGTTAGGTATGATTAGACGGTAATCGTTCTGATGAAAGTCGTTAAGAATCCAGTCTCAACCAAAATATCTAGCAAATGAATACACACCTCGAACTCCTCTATTTGCTTTGACCAAGTACTCCACAAACTTGGCCAGCCATGTACCATCAAGATGGTAGTCGCCTCCAGTTTCTTTGTAGTATTGATATCAACATAACCTAAAAACAGCAACGTATGTGAATCAGTTCCGTGGCAACAAGTGCGAAATAGATCAGAGTTCAAAGCAACTTACGAATCTTGATATCAACATCTTTCGAAGGCGGAGGCGACCGTCGAACAGCCTTGCACTGAGCTGTCTGCTTGTTCCCACTGTACGCTCGAGGATCGAACGCCCCAACGACAACTCCGGCTCCAACGAGCGTTACGACGAGGATTATCCAGGATGCGAAGAGTCGAGGCATCTGGATAGCTGCTTGAACAATACCGAACCAAGATAGTTCGCACTAAGTTCAAAAAAAAAATTAGAGAAAGGTGGAGAGTAGAGACCCGATAGTGGAGGTACGGTCCGTAGTCGAAGTGGCACAAGAAAGTGAGGGTACCACTTCCCGGAGCGAGAGCCCTTATACCAAGAAATTAAACGCCATCATCATAGCACTAGACGGGTAATACAAGGCTGGCTCGGGATCACCTGCCTGGTGCCAGCGATCTGCCAACTCCCACCCACTTTCGACATCACGATTGCCACAAAGCTACCATCGCTGGTCCGAGGCGACCGGTGTTGATGAAGCCTGAGCACCATCGCATGCTTCCCCTTCACAAGTAGCGCATCATCGCTCTCGAAGCGAAGAGTTATTGTTTTCTTCAAAAGTAGGTGCATTGCCTGACTCCGATGGAGGGGCGAGTGCCTTGATCGGCATGATGGATGGCAGGATCGGCTGGGCATCTGTCTGGATTGAATGGTCCCATCATCAGAAAGAAAATGATAGTCGCCAAGAAGATGAAGCACGTACATACATATCGTTCCGCAGACAACCCAACATCCACGCCAACGATCCAGCCCCTGCTTGATAGCGTTGTCACAGTGAAGCAAGGGCGCCGGCGCGATGATGATCCAGGAACGTTCAATTTAAAAGGAAGGTGTACAATCTATTAACCGCTGTACGCATGAATTAAGAAAGGTCGACGATAGAAAGCACTGGATTCAGCAGAGATGTTATAGAAAAGAAAATAAGTAAAAGGCAATGCAATATGTTACAGTGATGAAGGGACTCGAAAACCGTCCCCGTCAGCGAGGATCGATGATGATGATGATGCGAAAAGGACTTGAAGTGGCAAGGGTGGATAAAAAAAAAAACAGTGTTCGGACACGATAGAAGGAACAAGATAAACGAAAGGGTTAGTCGATCTCAATCCACATCCTCCATCCCCTGGAACACCGCAAAGGATGATTGAGAAGTGTTGGGCGGTGCTTGTGCTTGTGCTTGTTGCGACGATGTACTAGGAGGAGGAGGAGGAGACCCAGCGAATGTAAACGGAAATGGGAGTGCAGCGAGAGGAGCGGCGTTTGATGACGTCGGCGGAGAGCTCGAACTCAGACCGGTAGGTATAGGAGGCACCAAAGGCGAAACAAAACTTGGTCCACTGTCTGAGGAGCCTGAAGAACATGATGCCATAGCTGGATCAGGAGTGGAAGTGGAAGTGGAAGTCGGAGGCGCCGCAGCATCACCGTTGGGAGCAGTGGCCTTCGAGGCAGCAGCAGCAGCAGCGGCCGCTGCCTGTTTCTCTTTCTCCTTGTTCCGGTTCGCGTTGATCTTCTTCCGTTGCATCTTGCAAAACGAGGATACCGACTCTACTGCATCCGCGATGAATGACTTGCTAGGTCGGTCGACGAGTCTAATAGAGTGTATGATTAGCCCATGCAGTCATTTGCGGAACAGTATTAAAACAGACCTGTTAATCATCTTGTTCACGATGTCGCTCGCGCGTAGGAACGGCATCAACTCCACTGCCTTAGCATAGGCTTTCACCGCTGCAACAGAGCCCCCTTTCATCACAGTCGCAAGCTGCGTCCACCCATCGAATCTCTGCTTCAGCTTGGGCTTAAACTCCTCTTGGAGATCATCCAGATCAGCGTCACCAGAACCTTCAAAGTCGATAAAGTTGAGCAAATCCGTTTCGTCGACCGGGTCCTCCCCCATCCCGGGCATCCCAGGCATCATCGGAATACCGAATATCATAGAAGCAAAGGCCACGGGATTCGGTATCCCGCTGGAAGGGTTGGTCATAACAGCCCTGACCCATTTGTCCACGCGACCCCGACGTCCTTCTGCACTGCTTTTCAGCTTCATGATTTCCTGCAGCTCTTGCTTGTGAATTTCTTCATCGACGTGGACGAAAACACCGCGGATAGCCGTTTGAATGGCTACCAGAGTTTCTTGAAGTCCCGTTTCGAGAAGGTGAAGCCCGCGAACATGGTAACTGGAGTCTCCGAGGACAGCAGCAGCACACTGCAAAGTGACGGAATCCCGGGGACGAAGTAGATAGGAATACTGATCGAGAAGGTTGATGATGTTCTTGGGGTTGTTCTTGGACACTTCGATGTTGAGGGCGGCAGCGAGAGTATCTGAGGTATTTCCGGCGACCTCCGAGAGAATCGCCGACGCCCTGAATGCACTCTGCAATGGATCGGCTGCAATTTCCATGATGGTGTCGTGAAGCGGAAGATCTGGGGCAACCGTGAAAATCTTGAACAGATGGTTTTCGACCAATTTTCGCAATTCCATGGCTTCGTCGACGAATTTTCCTTCCCAATGGTCTGAATGGAAGTCGCATCGGAAGATGTCGTATTGAAGCTCCTCATCCTCCTCCGAATCCGACCATGATTCACTCTCAAGAAAAATTTGTGTCGAATCTTCTTCCTCTTCGTCGATGGCTGCTGAAGATATGAGATAGGTATAAATATAACTAGAAACGGCGGAGAAATCATGAGCTCACCTTTCTTTCCTCCCCTCAAGAGCCGTTCTAGTACGGGGAAGCCGTAAATAGTCTCGAGGTCCTCGATGATGGTAGTAACGCGCTCTTTGTCTTGCTTTGTTCCCTTGGCAAGCATGCAAAGCGCCAGGTCCCGCCAAATCCAAAGCAATAGTCTATGCACGTTTTGAGGTCCTCGTACGCGCAGCTTTGTCATGGTTTCTCCGCGCTTGTCCTTGATGGTCACGCGTATAGGTAGATTCATGAGTTCGCATTTGCATCTACTGAACGTCAGCACCGAGATCAATGGAGTGAGATAAGGCACGCACGCTCCGGGATTGGGGGCCACATCCAACTGGCCCAGTATGCCCGATACGAACAACAGACAACTGTGYRCATGGGCATACTGCACATGGTGCTCGTAAAAGGCGCTCCAGACGTCATTCAGCCATCCTGTCAGCGACTGCACAATCTCTGACCCGATTTCTTCGCGCCTTGCCCGATCTCCAAACATTGGCATTTTCGCCTCCTTATTGAGGACATCCAGCAGGTCGTTAATTTGCCTCCGTTTCCCTTTCAGGTCGAGCCTCGGAACGTTTTCATGCTTCGTCCGCACTTTCAAAGCAGACGAATAGACTGTAAACCACGAGGTTAGCGCTCGTGTTGTGCATTATGATGGTGTGGCACGATACCTTTCTTAGCAACGTCTGGTGGCAGCTGGTCAAGTACCTGGGCTAGACTCTTCTCCAACAACGTCTGCTGCGCCTCTGGAGGTATATCGTTGAATATCTTTATAAATCTGAAAGGCCAAACATGAGCTGTATCTTCTATATGGACTGGTTTGTAAGCTACCTAGTGCTCAGAGGTTCTGACATATTGAAGCTCGAGAAAGACGTCAGAGGAGAAGAACAAGACCGTCCGGCCACGGAATCTGCTATATCCAATATGTCGGTTCTTGCCGGACACAATTCAAAGTCCGCTTGGCATCCTGCCAACTTTAAATGAGCTGTCCCTTCACCAAGTTCACGCCCCTGTATCAAAGCATACCGTTATGTTGTACGTTGGTGTCATTCGTACGGTTTCCTTCCCACTTTATATTCAATAGATTGGTTGACAGACGTCCGTTATCAGCCCAGCACACCGGATCAAATCTCTCTGATTCGGCCCCAGCCAATGCACAACCGGAAATTACGTTTTTGTGTTCTCGTAAGGCCTCATCTCCTTCGAGCGTCGACAACAACTCTGGCCAGGTTCAACTTGTCCTTATAAGCGGTTATGGGCGGGTCTTTTGCCCATATTAATTGCCAAAAGGCCCTCGACCGGGAGGCAGGGCTGTGAAATTGATGCAGAACATGGCAATATATCGCCCGCGAGGCTGTTTGTTCTGGTTCTGGCAGCTTGCTGTTGCCTCGAGGCAGCCAGCCTTCCTAACCCGGTTGCCGACCTCGTTGCCCAACTGAATGAGGGTTGCAGCCGTTATACACGTTGAAAACGTGTTGTTGGTCTATAGGGCCTCTGTTGGTTCGTATCTCTATCTTCAATTCCCTCTGTCTGGACCCTCACCTGCACCCTTCGTCATCTCAGGTTTCTAATGGCCAGCCATTCCCCTCAAAGAACAAGGAGATCGCAGCCCCTTCAGCCTAGTCAAGGTTCGTTGTTCTTTCATACCCTCTTTCTGCCTTTCATGTCCGCTGCCTTAATCGCAACCGCTCCCATGACGGCGTCGGCCATGTCCTGYCCCCCGATGGCTGAGATAGTTGTCTCACGATCGTCGATAATATCTTATCCCTTATCCTTGGTGTTCTCACTAACAGCATTCCAGGACCCATTCACGCTATGCAGGCCCGGGAGACCTCCCGATCGCCTTCACTTCGTGACAGACCTCGCACCTTGAAGGCGCAATCCATGCCCATGGTGCCCTCTGTGAACCAGATATACGCTGCCAACGGGGCAGTGCCTCCCTCAGCCCAACAACAAGCCAGCCCTACTATTGCGCCTGGCACAATCCCCGCCCGCAGCCTCCCCGTACCGCCTGATCAAGTTCCGTTGCCTTCGCCGGAGCCGCGTTCCTCGCCTCCATCGAACCAGACATATCCTGGTCCGCAAGGCGGAGTAAATCCTCACTTCCCTCGCCCGGTTCGGGCGCCCCCATCGTTCCTTAGACATTTTACCGATGCAGAGGTCGACGACCTGAAAATCACCGAAGTCATGGCCGATATCGAGCGAGCGGACTTGCAGCCACAGCCTTCCCCCAACACCTATCCCACAGGCTACGGCCCAGGACTACGGTCGGAGACCCCCTCCCAAAAGGACCCTATCGAACGAGTCCGCGCCATGGAAAGAGCGAGCCCAAGCAACCTCGATCTTCAGTCCAGGCGTCAAAGGGAACCTGCCAGGGAGAGCCCCAAGGCTCGGGATCGCCAGCCTACTTCCCCTTCCAATACGGGATTTATCCAGCAAAACCAGCATTCTGGTGCCCCCACCCCAGAAAGACGATTATCTCCCAAACCATCCCATATTTCGACGAACGATCAGCAGGCTCAACAACACCCCCAGAATGTTCTCTATGGTCGCGACTATGCCACACGTGATTCCCCTGGCGTACCCCGGCGAGCTGGGAACATCGGGACGGATCCCCGCTCTAATACTCAATCGTATAACCAAACACCTCCACTCCAGTCGAGTGTAGCGCGCGCTCCCGACAGGACTCTCCCCCTCCAGGAGGAAGCTGAGGACGAGTTTGGGCCATCGTCCAAAGGTCCTTGGAAGGAAACCGGACACGGAGCGTTGGACCGGATCTCGTCTCCTACGCCCTCGTCGGACCTCAATCCTGACGGTAATGCCCAGAGATATGACCGCCACAATGGTCGTGGAGACACCCTCAACGGTCGAGGCATCGACGAGAACGTTGCTCCACAATCCAAAGCGTCAGACTCCACGAACCGTTACAGCGATAAGGATGGAGAAGACTCCGGTAGTTACACCCCACGATCGCCGACCGCCAACCTTCCAGATCACCGCTCACACGACAAGTATTACCAACCCCCGACTCAACGGACTTCTCCAAAGGTCTCCTCCCGGGTCAAGAGCAGGAACGGCTCCATTGACGGGCTGGGCTTAAGGACCATCGACCCTTCTGCTTTTGATTCGAATGGGCCGCCCTCCGCTGCCCCTCCCACAACTACCTCTGAGCGGTCCTCGTACGTCGATCACCGCCAGCAGCAGGACACCCAGTATGCTCCCCCGAAACAGGCCTATCAGCCCCAGGCTCAGACGCAGGCGCCTAACCCAAGCCCTTCGTACAACTACACACAAGCGCCTGCGTCTCGCGAGCCTCAGCCTAGTAATCGCAACTTCGCGGAACGTCCACCCCCGCCTCCGGCTTCGGTTCCCCCTCAATCCAATTATCCCAAGAACGGGTACTACGATCAGGCTCAAGTGTATCCCGACGATTTCCAGACTTATAGCGAAGACCCAGCGTCGTTTTCCTATCTCCACGCGTACCTCGCCTCACCTCGTCCAGATGCACCGATCCCCCCGACTCCTCATAGTCAGTCTGCTGCTCCGTCGCCATCCCCATTCCCGAACGGATATGGCGGCAAACCGATGCCCGGGTACAGCCCCATCGCTCCTGTCGGGTCGCCCTACCCCTACCCATTCACCCACGTTCGCCGTAACCCACCCGCGAGCAGTGGTTTCTCCCAATATTCCTCAAACTACGATCCGAACCACCCAGCCGCGATCCAAGAACAGCTCGCAAAGCAATGGCAAATCTACCTCCAAAACCAAGTCAACGGCAACATGACAGACTCGACCTTCTCCCCCGCCGCCACTCCGTTCCAGGGCGCCAACTACAACCCCTACACGTACTTGCACACTGCGCGGCTTACCCGGCAGCAGAGGGATACGATGAGTTTACACTCGAGTCCGAGCCACGAACCGGTGCCACTGCCGTCGGGGCCTAGGACGGGGAGGAAGAAGGATCTGACCAAGGATCTGCGGCACCAGATGGCGAGTCGGAGGAGGCCGCCTCCGCGTGTGGATAGTACGCAGCCGAGGGATACGAGTCCGGAGCCTTCGTCTTCCGGGGANGGAAACTGCGGGGGAGTACCCTCCGACTACGACGAGCACTGAGCCTACTTCGCGCGAGTCTTCCATGACTAATGGCGAACGTGGCGGGAAGGTGCTGTCGCCGCTTAATGGGGGAGAGCTGTGGAAGACAACTTCGACAGCAGGGGGCGGAGGGGTGAAGGCGTCGGAAGATGATGATGATGACGAGGATTGGATTGATGAAGACGACGAGGCGGACGATAGTGATTTACTCGATTTCGAGTATCATCCGAATTATATCCCCAATACCGATAAACGTCGTAGGCGTTGGGAGGTTGGTTGGGAGTCGTTGGTGCAGTCGGTAAGAATTTCGTTCTATTCTACTTTATTTTCAATGGTTTCTGACTATTTTTCAACAGTTCCAGAAACTGGACCGCCAAACCGACACGACGATGGTCGTTCTCGCTGCTCCGCCTCATTCCAACAAACTCTACTCCATCCGTTCTCGCTCCATCCGTCGAGCAACTGTTCTCCGCAATTCAGCAGCCTTCAGAGAAGTTCGGTCTAGTTTCAAACGCCTCGCAACACAGCGCAAGAATATTCGCCCCGTCAAACCGCAATCTCTCGCTGAGAAGCTGCTCGAAACCTCCAGCATGACGGGAGACGGTTCGGACGGCAGCAACGAGTCTCGTGCTGAAGATCTTCGAAAGGCTTTGGATATGGCGCTCGGAAGCTTGAACTACCTTAATGGGATGTACGAGATGCGCGAGAACAGGTGGCAAGAGGAGATGAAGAGGATGCAAGAAGATAAAGAAAAAGCCTCGCTCATTTTGAACCAGGTCTTGGGTATCGCTTCGAGCCAACACGGCCAACCCCAACACAACTCGGTGCACTCGCTCCCCCCGCCCCTGATGATGACCGTCCCCGGCGGGCCACCGTATCACACATTCCCTCCTTTGCCGAGTTCGTCTTTGTCGATGATGGCTCAGGCTGTTCCGACTGTTAAGGAGCCGACTTCTGCGAAGACTATGTAGATGGATTATTTAACTTTGGAACGGTTGACTGGAACTCTAGTTATTTGTTATGCACACTTAGGCCGATATGTCACCAATGTACACTAACTTTTTACCAAACCCCCCCAACTTCCTTCAAAACTCAAATATGTCGTTAGGTTCAATCGAATTGTATAGCACCATGTATTAGATATCATTAGGAACTGTCGTCATCGTTTTTTTACTCACTCTTGACTTAACTTGAGGACGATGCGGATGCTCAATATTGCAATCTGAGCCGGCAGTGGACGGCATCGAGAAATGAGTGATGTTCCCGTCCCGGCGTGCACGTATCTCGATCCGATTCATCCTCCTTGCCTAGTGTCACTCTTCGCTTTGACTACATAGTCAGCCCTGGCAGCTTCGTTCTTCATGACAGACACCAACGATGGAGTCCAGCTCGATCTACCAAAAGAGCTGGTGCTCCGAATATTTGAAGAGGGAGCTCGAGCACACACCGAACTCGCACACTCCCTATGCCTCGTTTCTCGCTGGACATGCATTCTGGCGTTGCCGAAGCTGTACGATACAGTGCTCTTGAAGACGCTCCAACAGCAGTTCGCACTTCGTAAGGTTATCGAGAACAGCATCATTATCCCGGTGACGAGGGAAGACAGTGGGGACGAAGTCGAAGGGGGAGATTTGAGTCCTTTGCACAAGAGGTTTCTCTTAAAGGACCTCGTGAAGAGCATCTGGCTCGAGCCCGTCTCGAACCGGACCCTCGACATATTCCGTCTATGCGACGGACTGGTACACATCGCGCTTCCCCTGGTCAATCTACTTTGGCTGGTGGATAGCTCGTCGSTTGACATCATGCATCCACGAGAGCTTGACAGGGAAGCCTTTGCCAACAAACAAAACCTGCAGTTACTCATCGGAGCGGGGGACTCGGAGTTCACAATCGGGAGCTGGCGCTGGACACTTCGCAACTACGTAGAGACCTATAGTCCTGAGAGGAGATCGCCCCTGTTCAGCAAGATCTCACATATTCGGTTGGCGGGTTTGGAAGATCTCGGTTCACCTACCCCTCCTGGACTCATCAGCCACTTCACCAATCTCTCACATCTCGCTATACCCTGTCGTTACACAGGTGAACTCGTTCAAGATAGTAGTGTCAATACCGACTCCACGACCGCCCCTTCAATAAACCCGACACTCGGGGCGATACTCAACCATCCCCCACTTACCCACCTCGTCCTGATAAAGTATTCCGATATCGAATTCTCATCACCAGAAGGACAGAGCATCATGTTGGAAGCTTTCCGAAGTCTCCGGCCCAGTTATCCGAAATTGTTTTTCATAACGATGGAATTTAAGCATTTGCAGAGGGATTGGGAGTTGGAAGTGGGGGGAGGGAACACTTTCTGGGAGAAGGTCGAGGAATTTACTGCGTCACTTGAATTGACGTTGTAAACAGAGTGTATCCGTTTCGAGCGATGAGCATCCTGATGAATACTCAGTAATCTAGAGAGTTTGAAAGATCCTTGTTGGCTACGTGAGTTGTGGCCCTTCGAACATATGCTGTCCGCAAGCTCGTAACGCCCCTGGACCGCGTCCAGAAGGAAGCATTCATGAAGTATTTCGAGTTGCGCTGATAGGAAGAACAGGTTGATTAGCCTACTAGTACTAGTAGGAAGGCATGCATTATTTATTGGACACTCTATTGGGAGGTGGTGATTGCCTTTGACCTGTGGTCCCTCAGGCTATTGCGATTAGCGACCCGGAAGATACGCGTATCCCGTGGGTTTTTCAGACTACGAAACCTTGGTTCTCCAAGTTTTTGTTCTTCTTTGCAGAACTCCTGTTTAGTTTTTGGCTCGAGCAGATTCAAATTTTATTCGTACTGTCACGCTTGCTCCGAATCAATGGGCGCCAAGCCTTGCGCGCATAAATGACTGAGAGTGAAAGGATAGAATGACAGTACGCGTCCCTCAATCACAACGTAGTAGAAGGCAGCTTCTAAGATTATTCAATCAAGTTTAGATTTTCAGCGTCGTCCTGTTACAATAAAGAGTCCATCGAAGTCTACAAAGACATGGAAAAGGTAAATAAAAAGATGTAGATAGTCTGGTCATGTCTTGGTAAATGAGAAGATGCTAACGTGGATAGTGTTCGGCAAACCTTCCACACAGAAACTAAATTGTCCACTCGAAACTAACGACACCGTGTCCCCCTGCGACCAGCCTATGTCGGTACAATTACGGTGCAGGGTCCGGAGATGAGGGTGTCAATCGATTTACTTCTTCTTTCAACGTTGCGAGCCTGGAGAGATCTTCTTCTTGTCTCGTAGCATTGAAGCGCATCTGGAGGAGAGACCCTAATTTAAGGAGGTATTCAGCTCGACGCCGGTGTCCAACGGTATAGTAAAACTGCAGGAGTTCTTCGCAGTGAGCTATTGCCTCTTGGAGGTGGGAGAGTGCACGGGTTTTTTCGTACATAACTTGGAGGGATGCGACAAGCTTGTTGAGCGGGAGTGAGCGCTCTAGATGAGGTGGTGCTTGGAATTCAAGTGCTTTGCGAAAGAGGGAAATGGCCTCCTCAAGATCAGCCACGGTGGCTGTGCGCCTATGACGATCCATGAGTGCATCACCAAGGTTGGTCAGTGAAACTATGCGATATGGATGAAGAGGTGGTAGAAGTTCGACTGCTTCACGGTGCAAGGAAATGGCCTCCTCAAGGTCGGCCATGTTGCCTGTGCATCGATGACGATCTGCGAGTATACTGCCGAGACCGGTGAGTGAAAATGAGCGATCTGGATTGGGGAGTGGTCGAAGTTCGAGGGCTTCACGGTGCAGGGAAACAGCCTCCTCAAGGTCAGCCATATTGCCTGTGCGCCAATGACGGCCCAAAAGTGCATTGCCAAGACTGAAGAGTGTATGCAGGCGATTTGGATGAGAGGATGGTTGAAGGGGGAGCACTTCACGATATACGGAAATGGCCTCCTCAAGGTTAGCCATGGTTCCTGAGAACTGATAACGATCCATGAGTGCACGGCCGAGCGTGTTGAGTGAATCTAAGCGACTTGGATGAGGAAATGGTCGAAGTTCAAGTGCTGCCCGATACAGGGAAATGGCCTCGTCCCAATCCATGGGGTTTCTGGTGTTATGAGCACGCTGACGAACTACCTCGGCCAGGCCGTCCATCAGCTCGGGGGTGCTAGGTTGGAGTGCAAGTCCTTCACGGCACAGATGGATGGCAGAGTTGAAGTCCGATAATTTGAAGCATATACGCCCGTGGTACAAGTGACGGTTGGAATATCCAAGAGCATACTGCGCAACAGTAGAGATACTGTCACGAGAGCGAATGAACAACTCCGGATCCTGCCGCAAATGCTTCAGTTGACACTCAAGGCAACGAAGAAAGAGCCGGACGTGATGAGACGGATGTGCAAAGTAACCGCCCGATCGACTTGGGGAAGTCAGGAAGTCTCGAAGGGAGGTGTGGCAGAATGTCACGGGTATGCTATCCGTCCCTGGAACCTGGATGATTGCTTGCAAGTTCATGAGAGCATTGACAACCTCGTACGTATGGATTCCGAGGAGCTCTGCGATTCCTGATGTCGGGAGGGGTGCTCCTAGCAGGGCGATAGTTGATACGATATCGGGGAAGTGGGGGAGGTGCTTGGAGCGGGCCAATGTTTGCGTGTAAAGCCCATCCAGGCCGGGGTTCATTTCGAGGGTCAAGGGAAGCCGATCCATCGGTGTTGGTGGGTCGTTTGCTTCAGTGTTTGTTGCCATAATGAATTTGAACACCACTGAGGCGAAAATGAATGATCCGCCGATATGTTCGACAAGTTTGCGTCTATCACTCTGGGTAGGCCACTCTCCGTGCTGTTGAACGTATGCTCGGACGACGGGGTTCCGCCTACAGCCATCCTCAAAAAGGGTATCTAGGAAGGTGGCGATGTCGTCGTTCGAGCAATGATCCGCAAGGTTGTCCAACTTGACCGCTGGGACGTTCAGGCGTGATTGAATATGCTGTTCCACCCGGCTCGTAATGAATACGCGGAGGGGAATAAGCGGGTTTTCGTTGAAGAATTCGAGCATTCCATCGATGAATTCCTGGACTTCATCTTTGTTCTCGCACTCGTCTAATCCATCCAGCACGATGAGAAATGGGCCTTGTGTCAATGCCCTGACCCTTTTCTTCTTTCGAACGACAGCTTTGAATGGTGCATAGACCAAGCACTGCATCCGGGCTTGTAGAGAAACTCCTCCTTCGTCTTGCATCAGTAATGCTGGGTTCGCTTGTACAGCTTCACGAATGAATGGCTCTGCCTGCGGAATAACCGATGCCATTTGGCTTGCCAGAGTCGTCGCGAGCCTCCATATCCTGCCTCTGTCCCCCGCATTTCGGAAGAAGAAGAAGCTGATGACTGGTCTATCCTCCCGCTCGGACCTGTCACAGACCTCCTGAGATATGGAGGATTTGCCAGACCCGACATATCCATGCATCCAGCGTACATGAGGCTCTGCAGCAGTTGTTATTTCGCTCTTCGCCCAGCTGTTAACGTTATTGACCACCTGTAGCCTCGTTCCACGAAAGCAAGAAGAGTCGGGAGGTGACCGTTTTCGATCACGAGTATGAGATGCATCGGTGATTGGCTGGAGAATGTCGCATAACCCTGAAGGATATTGTTAACGAAGTTCGGCGAAGACATCGATAGATTCACCACTTACTCCTCTGCTCGGGGTTAATAAGCGAAACGTGCGGGTATAAATTTCCCTCGACGTTGTAGTTGACCATATGTTCGATGCGCGCATTGTGGGATCCTTGCAAGAAGTTCATGGGCGCTAAACAAAGAACGGTCAGATAAGTATTCAGATCAGGGGAATCGACTGTTAACAGCATTGATTGTACTAGTACCTACCAATTTCGGTGATTTCACCACCAGGTCCGTCTCTGGAATGCTTGGCGAAAGGATTGTGTAGAGTGCTGAAGGTCAGGTTAACAGCATTCGAGTCAAAGCAAATGGATGGTGGGAAAGCAAACACAAACAACGCGACCATGTGATCTGTATGAGCTCTTGATTTTTATCTCCTGACCACCCTGAGGTATCTGGCTCCCATCGAAAATGCACCACAGTCTGTTCTATCGTCCAAGCCAATCCCATCGGCAGGAAACCCAGTAGATTTTCAGCTAAAAGCTACCCAGGACGATTAACTTCTGACGGTGTTCGGAGTAGGAGACGGCCTTCATCTTCAAGCCCAGTGAGAAACGGCAACGGACTGTTACGAAATCTGACGAGTCCAGCCGGAAGTCATCCACTTCAGTCAAACAGATATCCCTGAGAGCTTGGCTCAAGTATCCCGATAATTGCGTCTGCTCAAATGGTGCGAAGGCCCCTAGCAATTCAATCAAGTCTTTGTACATACTATACACCGAATAATACTACAGTACATTATCTATGTAATAGTTAATATTAATGGAGTGCAATGACAGTTAATAATGATACGATGCTCTGTAGAATATGCCAATGCAAGATGCCAAAATGTCGATAACGAGGTCGTAAATGCAAAAAGGGCCTGGTAAGGCAGTTGAAGATCGAATGGATTCCAAAACGGGCCCCGAAAGGCAATAGAAAGGCGAAAGTGGTGGGGGGTGCTATGGTGGTCGTGTCGAATAATCATGGCTCCAAGAAACCTGCAGAGAGTCAAAACCGTCAGCCTATGCTAGAGGTCACAGAAGGTAACCAAACCACTGACCATAGCAAATCCAAAAGCCGTCAGGTAAAGCTATCTAGGCAATGGTGCAATAGCCACCGCTGCCAGAGGTACCATNGCCTTCGAAGTCGGCAGGAATGTCCTTGTTGAAGACGACGCAGTAGCCGCCAGATCCGGAGCTGCCATCTCCCTCCTTGTCGGTGGGAATATCCTTGGCAAAGATGACGCAGTATCCGCCAGAGCCAGAGGTGCCGTCGCCCTCAGCGTCGGTGGGGATGTGAGTGGGCTTGATGGTGGTGAAGGAATCCATTTCAAAAATGAATGAGTAGTCGGTGGTGGGAGATATTGAGGAGTGGTGTTGCGAAGAAGAGACTGTTGCAATTGGCGAGGTTCTGTGAGGAACTGGGGAGTCGAATTGGCAGGGGTCGGTCCCCTTTTTATGGCCTCTAAAGCTAGGAGCTCCACTTTAACACTCTCCCTATCTTTTGTTGAATATACCCTGCGTTGCCTCCCTTGGATTCAATTGGATGAATCGCGAATGAATGAGATTCAAAGGGCATACACCCGTGCAACAATTATCGATGACATTTCCAGGGCCGCCGATGAAGCAGAATATTCAACATTGAACTCTGCGGTAAATCCATGAGCTGGTCGAGGGCGCGGCGTGCAGGGATCCTTCCCGATAACAATAAGCATGAGTCCTGTTCGTCAGGAGTGATTAGATGTTATAACTAGGTCGCTGTACGAATTCAAGATTGGTTTATTGTTTTCCGGCGTTCCAACGAAATCAACCGAAATGGGCGTCTCTCCTTAGCGCCCGAGGTAGACAATAAAAGCAGAAGTCACCAAGAGCCGCAGTCGTTCAGCGTGGCTAAGCGCCTATGTCATCGTTTTGAGCATCAAGAAAGATGAGAGGAAATCATCCCAAGACTTCCTCAGGCTTACCGAGACTGGCTTTGACATCAAAGGTCGCAGATCCGTTTGGATCAGGCTCGACTTCAACCGATCCCACGCGGAGGCTAGTAGAATCTATCCGGAAAGTCAGTGCAGAGAGTCAGAGTGCAAATTCGAAAAGACCCCCTCTATAAACTCCAATTGTCCAGAAAATGACAAAAGGCTATGATCAACTCAATTGAATTGGATATATCTAGAAGCAAACGTGGTTTGCTGAACGGCCGTGTTTCACTGAGTCGGATATGAACCCGACCTTCCAAGAGTAGTTTAGGTCCGTCGCCGTCTATCGCCCACGTCGAGCATTGTTGGTCATTGTGCACACACCAAACGGGAACATCGATGGGCCATTTTGGACAAACACGGATAAAGATGTCCCGGGAGAGAAATCTGTGGGAGTGCGGGTGGATCTTTTGAATTCAAGACCGTTTTGTTCGTTGACCGATCTGAGTCTGATTGGGCCGCTACAGCCGCAAAACAAATATTCCGTTCGAAAAGAACTGTCGAACGCCGGAACGAAGGTTTATTTACCAATCCTCCTTGCATCGAATGGAGGGTTGAGAGTGTCAAAGCACAAGCCTACATCGCTAGGCTAGTAAACAGAATAATAAGATCACCCAGTAGTAAATCTCTCCATAGCCTTTACAAACAAACCCGGAGTTTCAGAAAACCATCTGAGGGTCTGACAAAACTTCTCATGACACTCTTCGAAATGAGCTTGGAGCACCTTTCTGGATGTATCTGAGTCAAAGTGCACGAATTGCCGGTCGGGGGATGCCCTGTACATAACCACGTAGTATATTGGTCAGTAATCAATGACGGATTGGTGATGCATGCAGATGGGGCGGAGAAGGGGGAAGAAGGAAAGAGAGAGAGATCGAACGTACTCGCATATCCGACACTCGAGCAAATTGTACGCCCAGGTACCGTCAAAGACGAACTTGACGCATTCTTCTGTCATCCATAGCTCATGATTCTCGATAGTACTGGTATGTGTCTTGCCACTACCCGCCGAGAGGTTAAGCTCGGGTTGTTGTTCTGGAAGGGGTTCGTGAGGCGCATTGGCATACTGCTCGTGCTGCAAGTTCATGTCTATTCCGAGTCTAACTTGTGATTCKTTGCTTGAAGTTGCTGTTGACAGCAAGCAYGGTGAATTAGTTCGAGTGTCGGGGCTTTGATTCGGAGGTYGAAGAGGRSGTTCGATTTCATCCATCTCGACGTCCCCGTCTCCATCTTTCAAGGTCCGAGTACCTGTACCTAACCCTGGGTGCGTGGCAGGAGATTGCAAAGAGGGTTCTGGATACTGTGTCGGTCCAGTGGATGGTGTAAAACATGCGCCTCGTAGGTCCTCGGTTGACATCTGAACTTTGGCGTCTTCATACTGTCTAGTGGTACCAGAAGGAGAGGATGCAGCAGTGGTACTGGCTCCATCCGCCGATGGTGGGTCTGGTGGCACTTCAGCATCACCTACAGCGTGTAATGGACTGGCCGTTGGAATCTGGAGAGGCTCAGTGTCAGCCATCAAGTCCTAGGTAGACTCAAATTCGAAATAGCCTGCCTTGAATATCTCATACAACTGTTCCGGGAAGACAAGCGGAGGACACGAAGCACAGACGTCTCTATGCCTCGCATGCTGGTCCCAGCAGCTTTTGACCGCCTCACTCAGAACAAGATTCTCCGCTTTCAACACGAGCAAAGGATCACTTGTATCCGACTCGASGGTTTGAGTGGCAACTGTGCTTCTAGGTGGGGCTCCTTTCGACGACGACGCCAACAGAACGGCATTTTTGCGCGACTTCCTTCCGCCATCAGTTTGCACTGACCTCGCTCGATAGTCTTTAGATTCGTGAGGGGCTTCCTTTTCGGCCAGGAGCTCGGAAACGATTTTGAGGAGGGTAGGTACGTTGACTGGGAGTCGTATTGTGCCGGTGATTGTGGTTGAGGTTGCGTATACGACTGCAGGCTCGATTTTGAATGAAGAGTCAGAGAACAAGCGACTCAGCTGTAGGAGAACGGTTAAGCTCTCCTTTCGCGTGACAACACGTCAAGAATGAGATTTACTGTTTGGGCTTACGCAAAGCGTCTCAGCTTTGCTTTGGGATAGAATCATAGTACTCACCAGTCGCAGCCTGTGCCATTTCCTCGGCGTAAGTACCGTAAGGTTTTGCTCTCTGCTTGTCGGCGCTGATGATGGTCTGCACCAACGCAGCGGATCGTGAAATGATGGGAAATTGCCACAGTAATTTCGGGAGCGATCCGTTGGCCTATTCAGTTCTTGCTAATCTCACATAGAAGACAGCAATCCCCTCGACTCCCTGAAAAGCCCGTCCTGGTATCTGCCCCGAACTGGGTTCCAATTCTGTGCGGAATATCTGGTCTGAACCTCCAAGCCAGATATTGCATGGTTCCTGGAGAGTGAACAAGACAGTCTAAGCGACTCGCTCGCCGGACAACTTTCGCCGATTTCTTCTCGCTAGACTGGAGGAGCAAAAGCTGAAAAACGCGTTATTGGACACTTGTCCGGTCACAATATCGGCATTTACGGGATTGGGACCTGTACTAATAACGCAGGGCTGGGGACACGTCCCGCGCCAGTACCCCTGGGATAATATATTGGTATGAGGGTGTCTAGACGTATGTCTTTTGACTGATGACGGAGTAGCTCACAGGTGCCTGAATAAACTTTTAGGCAGCTTGCTGAATACCCCATCTCAGCTTGTGGGTTTTTAGCTGTTTTTGGTGACGGGCCGCAAATACTCCTGACGTGATAGGCTTGACAAAACGCTGCTCCTCAGGCACCGAAGGAAGCCTGATCTCTGAGCTCTCTCACCCAAACTACCCTACCTACCATACGTGGTTAACAAGAGTCTGCCCATGGCTGCTTATAATTCCCAGCGGTCGAGATTGGACCCCAACAATCACCCCCACACACCCCGCCTCGTCCAAACCAGCCGTCGCGATAAGCAGCGGCAATGGAGGCCCTCTTGGAACGAATAGCACCAGACTCAAGCCTGCTCCAGCACTTGACCCGCACAGATGTCGCAGCTGCCACTCTTTCCTTGGCTGTCCTCTTCAGCTACCTTATCCGCCGCCGTCGCGGTGCTCGTCGTGTCAAAACAACGAGCTTGAAGGGACCCCAAAGCTACAACTTCATCGTGGGCCTCTTCCCCACTCTCGTCCGCTCGGAGAACCCAGGTGCCATCGTCGAAGGCTGGGTGGGCGAGTTCGGCAGAGTGTTCGCTGTGCCCACGGGATTCGGGAGGAAGAATGTGACGGTTGCGGATGTGAAGGCTGCGAACCATTTCTTGGCCAGGGATACGGGGGTTTATAGGCAGACTGCGTTTGCTAGGGTGTTTATGGAGAATTTGGTGGGTAGATTGCGAATGGAGACGGTAGAGTCAGTGACTGATCGACGTCGTATAGTTTGGCAACGGGATTCTTGTTGCAGAGGACGAGGATCATCGGAGGTGAGTATGAGATATCCTGCTTAGAATTAGGGAATTAACGTTCTCAATTAATACTAGGCAGAGGAAAGCTCTGACACCCGCGTTCAGCATTGCTGCTATCCGTGGATACCTCAGCGTCTTCTACGACTCGGCGTACAAGGTGAGGATTCGAAGTCACAAGTGGGGTATTATCTCGCGAACTTACAGTTGCATATTGCAGATCAAATCCGCATGGGAGACGTTACTCGATAACGGGGAGCCGACTATCGAAGTCCAATCCTGGTAAGCCCTTGATCTTTCAACCACTCGGACGGACCCAAAACTCAAAAACTTAATTGCTGTCAACAGGATGAACCACGCATCGTAAGTCACATCTTCCTCCGACCGGACTTAAACGTTTACCGCAAGCTTACAATGATCACCCCTCTTCTCATCGAAAAGCCTGGACGACATCGGCATAGCAGGGTTCGGATACGACTTTGGCGCCCTCGACGGTAAAAACCCTGACGTAGTCAAAATCTTCCATGCATTCGAACGCCCAGAAACCTCCGGCTGGGTTTCCCGAATTCTCTTCCTCCTGGGACCCGTGTTACCTGTGCTCCAAAGGTTACCTGCGAAACATAATCGCATGATGAGGGGGATCAAGACGTCTATGGCTGTGGTTGCTGATCGGCTTTTGATGCAAGGAGGAGAGAGAGGGAAAGCGGCGGAGTCGAGGGATAAGTCGATTATGGGGTTGTTGAGTAGGTCTTTCAGTGTCCCTTTCTTGATCATGGTGATTGATATTTTTCTGGTTTGTAGTCAAAGCCGAAACTGCCTCTGAAGGGCTGACGATGTCGAATGAGGAGGTGCTTGCTCAGGTACGTTATGATTTCTTTGACTGTATTGTCAAAATGAATTCTGATTATAGCGTTAGATGGTTGGTCTATTTACTGCTTTCATGAGAAACTACGAGTCTCATCCAATCATCTGCAACGATAGAACACACTCTTGTTCGCTGGCTACGAAACGACCTCAAGTAAGTCCGCATCTATCTACTCTTAAAACAAGAACCTGACCATCTCCAAGTCAGCTTAACGGTGCGTACGCAGCAGTCGTTTGAGCCCTGCAGCAGCCAATAACCAACATGCTCACTACCCTCATGTATAGTGGGCCCTGATCGAGCTATGCAAGGACCAAGACAAACAACAAATCCTCCGCAAAGAACTCCAAGCTGGGGGTGGTGACCCGACTTGGGACCAACTGAACTCTACGACACAGCTGCCTTATCTCAACGCTGTAGTGCAAGAAACGTTACGGTTGCATCCGCCGTTGGCTGGGATTAGCAGGTGGTGAGTACCCATTCATCTGTCCATCCAATATTCCAGTCGCCAACTTAATCCTCCGTCTCTCACTTCAAATAAATGCTCACTGATTGGCTAATTATTATTATTTAAAATAATAGGCTTCAACCGACGACGTAATCCCGCTCTCCAACCCCATAACCACACTCGATGGAGTCGTAACCTCCCAAATTACCATAGCGAAGGGCACGGTGGTGAACTGCCCTGTCGCGTACCTGAATCAGGCCGAGGAGGTGTGGGGTCCCGATGCCAAGGAGTTCAAGCCTGAGAGGTGGTTGGGCGACTCTGAAAATGGCGAAGACGGGCTGCCGGAGAGTGCGAGGATGATCCAGGGGTATCACCATTTATTTACGTTCTCGGATGGGCCGAGGTTGTGTCTTGGGAGGAATTTCGCTGTGGCGAACTTTAAGGTGGGTGTTTTCATTTACTATGGAGGATAATTTATTTAACTAATCATTTGGTTGGTACTTACAGGCGACGCTCTCTGTGCTGATTAGGAATTTCGCGTTCGAGTTGCCGGACGGTGTTGATACGAAGATTGGGAGGCACAGAGGAATTTTGCCGAGGCCCAAGTTGGAGGGTGAGGAGGGGCCGAACGTGAGGTTGGTTGTGAAGAGGCTTGAGTAAATAATCGAATTGGTTGAATATGCATGCATCTATCACCGACTCACATACCTAACTATACGTACATTGTAGCACTGAGTGATGAATCTACCAGTACAATCTACTCATTTACTTATATCGCCCATGTTCTCCACCAATCGATCGATGTCATGACTGAGGGCTGGCATTACCATTGGCGACCTGGGAGATAACACACTCTCTAATGAAATAATCATGGAACCTATCGTCCTGCGTCAACTCGGGATGGAAGGTCGTCAAGAAATGATTTCCTTGACGGAGGGCGACGAATATCTTTGGTTCGTTTGAGTGGTCTGGGGAAGCCAGAGCTGGAGGAAGCAGAGAGGGCGATAAGGATGCAACTACTTGAATTGGGGGGTCGGTCGGTGTGGGTTTCAACTCTACTACGACCTGTTGCACAGAGAGGTGATTTTTTTGANCCGTTAGTTCCATGAATTTTATTTATAGTCACACGACGTACGGGTGCACGGATGAAGACGCCTTGGAAGGGAATTTCTGGGTCGGTGAGGCCGGTGACGGTAAGATCCGCTTCGAAGGATTCGACCTGAGTCGCCGAACCGTAAGTGTCTGGCAGGATATAATAAGTGTAGTAGCTCACTTGAGAACCCCAGCCGTTTCTAGCGATGGATATGGACATCCCCCCGAGGACCTCTTGTCCACCCTTCTTTGTGTTCTCGACGGTTTGAGCGAGGAGGATCGCACCGGCGCAAGTACCCCAGACCGGTTTCTCAACGACAAATTTGCGAAGGGGCTCTAGTAGACCGGAAAGCCTTGCAAGCAGTGCAATGGTGGTGCTCTCTGGACGATGAAATGAAAACCCCTCCATTAGATAAGGCCTAGATTGAGAGAAAATGTAAGTATTCAACGCACCTCCACCGGGGATGACAAGTGCATGACATCTCCCTAGCTCCTCTGGAGTCCTGACCAGGACGATGTCCAGCCTTTTGCTTAAATTAAGCCTGCGGAGCGCAGCCTCGTGCTCCACAAAGGCTCCTTGCAGAGCTAGAGAGATAGATAAACAAACGGCCTAAGTATTAGTACTAGAAGAAAGATGTACGGCGCACCTAGAATGCCAACAACTATAGACGATCCATTTGCACTCATCTTGGTTGGGAGTCAGTCGAATCGATTGCTAGTTTTTCTTCGGAATCGATCCCGGAATAAAAGTCGAGCACCGAGCTCCGATTCCGTGGTCCTTCCGGATAAGGAACTTGAAGACGCTGCGCTACGGGGGCTGTTGTCCTCTGAAGAGTGCCTTGTAAGGGTGATCGGCGGCCTCGCTGGCCTCGTCGTCGTCGAGCATGGCTTCGGCGTCGCAGGAAAGAAACGAGCTCATTGTAGCAGACAATGGTGGCTGGGCGTGACTCGTCTGGCTCGAGCGCGGGAGACGTCACATGTGACGGTGTCACCAGCAAACGTGACTCAGCAGGGACGATCTGCTTACACTGCACTCCGCTTACGCTGCACACCCACCCACCTTGCTCACAACCGCCATGTCCGACCTCGACGCTGATTTGTACGGAGGTGTGTACCCCGTTTAGGCCTTGGAGCCTTGCTGATCCTCTTTGCAGACCTCTACGGTAACGACGAGACCGATTTCACTGAACAAAACCTAGAAGACCAGCCCCAGGAAACCGCCGCGTCAGAAACAGGTGCAACAGAGAGCAGCACGCCGACGACGGCCACCATCGACACCAGGACCTCCTCTCATGACGCAACGACTTCAGAATCCAACGGTACCGCATATACCTCGACGACGACTGGTTTCCAGACTCAGACCAAAACGACCCCGGTAACATCATCGGCCACCTCATCAATCCCGACATACAGCAGCTCGACTCCACCCTTACAACCCCAAAAGATTCCTACTTATGAGCAGCCCATTCCCTCAGGTGGTGCCTCCATTAGTCGGCCTGACAGTGCAGGCCTGCAGAAGATCCCTGTCAATGAGAGGTCGGTAAGGCCCTCTGAGATGAAAGACGAAGGGTGAGCAAAAACTTTCCTTTTACCACTAATTTCCTCGCAGGGGAGACAAAACAGAAAAGTCAAAATGCACGTTGGGATACTCTGGTGGCTGTCGCGTCGTCGTATTTTAGACTCCCAGGTAGTCAGTCGTCGCAGTCTAAGCTAGCTCTAGCGTATGCGTTGCGTTGCCTCCGTGCAGTCTATTTACTCCGCCACATCAACGAGCACAGTAGAGTTCTCCCATTTCTCTTTTTTTCTTCCTTATAACGTTCGCCTCCTCTTGTTTAGCTTACCGGTGCTAATAGCAATCCTCTGCTCTCTTTTTTTTTTTATATGCATGTCCCACTCCCGCAAATCACGTCCATCACACGAACATCGAATACGCCACCCCTCAATTCAATAATGTCGACAATGTAGGAAAATGTTCATCGGCGGTCTGAATTGGGATACAACCGATGGTAGGTACTCTTTGCTGAATGTGCAAGTGTATATACTCAATGTTTGCTTGTGTGTAGACGGACTCCGAGACTATTTCTCGCAATTCGGAAAAGTTGATGCCTGCACTATTATGCGGGATGCGGCGGGGAGGTCGAGATGCTTTGCGTTCTTGACGTTTGACGACCCGGCTAGTGTGAACGCTGTTATGGTCCGGGAGCATATTCTGGACGGGAAGATCGTGAGTTTGCCTTTCCCTTTTCTTTTTCTTTATCATTATATTTTTATTTTATTTTATTGAGTGAGCGTATCACTGATATGGCTCCCTTGTTCTTAAGATTGATCCTAAACGCGCTATCCCAAGACAAGAACACCAGCGCGCGACAAAACTCTTTATCGGAGGCTTACCTGGCAGCGTCACCTCCGAGTCCATGCGCGAATTCTTTTCGCAGTTTGGCAAGGTCATCGATTCGACTGTCATGTTGGATCGAGAGACTGGGAGGAGCAAAGGGTTTGGATTCGTTTCTTTCGAGGACACGGACGTCAGACCTTTCCTTGGGTTTGGAAATTTGGAGATCGACGGGAAATTGGTACGATGCCTTCTCTCAATTTTTCCTTTGGATAATGCTTGAACTCCTTTTTAGATCGACGTCAAACTTGCCCAACCGCGATACCAACGCGATGGGATGCAAGAAGACGGAAGCGGTGGTGACGGAGGAGGACAAGCCTACTCCAACACCACTAGCACTAACACCCGCTTCAACAACGCCGGTCAGCAAGGCTCCGGGGGCGGAGCAGCTGCTGGGTTTGGTGCTGCTGGCGGTATGGCTACCGGCGGAGGCGCAGGTACAGCAGGTGCAGGCGGAGCAAGCTTCGACCCGCAAGCCCTCGCTGCGCTCTACACCCGCATGATCCAGATGAACGCAGGCGCTATGAACCCCGCTGCTATGATGGGCGGCATGGGGGCTATGAACCCCATGATGAACGCTATGGGCGCTGGGGCTGGCGGTTTCAATGCTGGGGGCATGAGGCCTGGCATGGCTGGTATGGGGATGGGGATGATGGGTCAAATGGGTATGGGAGGGATGGGGCGAGGGAACCCCAATATGATGGCTGGTGGAGGGATGAATCCGAATATTCCTAGAGGACCTAGGGGTGGTCCGGGTGCTGGAGCTCCAGGAGGGCCTGGAGCACAGCAAGGCGGACCGGCGATGGGGAACCCTGGTGTGGGACCGCAGAGGAGTGGACAGAGGGGCCAGCATAACTTCCATCCTTATGCTCGGTGATGATGAGGCAGCCTTTTGCTTCTCGATGATGGAACGTTGCGCCGCAGTTCTCTCCTGCCTGGAATCCACCCGTTTCTCGGCTCGCCTTTTTTTTCTCGTGCTGTTGCTCGATTYTATTTTTATGCGTATCATCGAGAGACTGCCCGGACCTACTCGCCATAAAACCATTTGTAATTCAGTAACGCTTTCCCCGACTCTTAGTAGTTACGATTGTCTGTAATGTATTGTGTCCACCGCCTCATGTAGCGATTGACTCGTCTTTATACTTATGCACTCAGTAGTCCCCCAAAAATTCACAAGTAGCCTATTACCTGTTATTCACCACTGCTGCTGCCGATATCATGGCAGCACGCAGATCCATCCGACACCACTCACGATTATACTTACCCTCATATGTATTCGACCGTACATAGCTTAATTGTAGGACGTTTGGTACGGAGTGTCGAAGAGTGAGGTCTAATCAATGCAGTGTGGTACGTCGAAGGAAGCTGTGGGTATTGATGCTGATATTAGACTAAGGAGTAATGTAGACATGATTCTGGAAATAGGGAGAGAATGCTATCGAAACCCCAGGCAAAGGTCCAATGAATGGTAAGTAGAAGGACAGACGCATACTTGCAATCATTCGATACGACCCCTCAGCCAGCTCAACAACCCCTTCGTACCCTCCCTCTCCCAAACCCGTCTCTGGGGAACACGGAAACTAGAGAGTGAGGAGATACCGATTAGCTGCAACGAAAAAATAAACAAGAGTTTAAACACGTACGTATTACCCTCGACAAGCAACACATCCAACGGCAAAAGCCCCAACTCGGGTGGCAACCTCCCAACTTCGTTATCCCTCACATCCAGCTCTTCCATCTTCCACTCTGGCACATCCCTATTCCCYTTGAACATCTCTGCCAGATTCTGGAACCCGCTCGCCCCTAAATCGCTGATCCCGTTACCTCTCAGCCTGAAGTGCCTCAAACCGCTCTTATATGGAGCGGATTGGAGGATCAAGGACGACAGTGCGTCAAAGGTGAGAGACCGATCAGAAATCTTGTTGTACGAGAGGTTGAGAGTTCGGAGGCTTGGGAATAGTTTAGCAAGAGTTGGGAGGAGTGGTTCGGTAGTGCGTTGTACACTGCCAGAAACCGGAACAGAATCGTCCAAATTGCATCCTTCCAAATCCAATTCTTCAAGGTTCGGTAGGAAGCCTTCGGCTGGCACCTCTGCTAGAGGAACTGGAATCGTGAACGACCTATCGAGTCGACGGTTCGTGAGAATCAGCACACGCAACGTATCCGCGAACGGCTGCGCAACGATCACAGTCAGAGGAAGAGTAGGAGCTGGTAACGCCAGCTCTGCCGTACTCGGAGCGTTTCCGAGAGAAGACGCCAGGGACGATGAAGAGGGGAAAGGAGATGCCAGCGAGAACGAGCGGTTGTGGTGGCCTCCTGCGGCTTTAGGTGAGGGTGCAGACGGGGGTAGTGTGAGCGTTTGGGTGTTGGCAGAGTAGTACTGGGGGCTGCTGATCAAAGATCCACCTCCGGTGGTGCCACTGCTAGGTGAGGTTTCACGAGCGGTAGTAGATGGCGCGGCTTCTGGTTCGGCTTGAGCTGCTGCTCTGGCTCTCCTCTTGCCACCTTCAGTCAACAAACCCTGCTCAGCCTCGATTTCCCACGCCTCCTTGACCACTTCCTTTTTGGAGACCACGGACTGGTGACCCCGGGGTCTGGTTGGAGGTGAACGAGTAGTAGGTGAAGCCGAAGAGGGGGGGCTCTTTGTCTGCGGAGCAGGAGGCGGTGTTCGAGCTGAGGTTTTTGAAGGTTCAGAATCCCAATCATCCGAGCCAAACCCAGTTCCTTTCGCCGCCCTTTTCTGCGTACGCTTCTCCAACTCAATCTCCCAAGCTTCTTTGATAACGCGTTTACCGACCAAAATCTTCGTGACTCCTTCCGGTGGCTCGTCGTTCGTGAAGTCGTGATCCAAGCGTTGCTTCAGGGATTTAAATGCTGCTTGGACAGCGGGGAGCGTAATCGCCGTCTTCGAGAAATCGAGAACTCGGAGAACGGGGAAAGGCGGGTTAGAACGAGAGGAAAAGACCGAAGCAGGGATAGAACCATCGTCTATCCTAGCTTTTTCGAAACGGAGTTCCCGCAGCCGAGAAAGGGCTGCAAGTTTTTGCAGCAGCTTGTCGATTTGACCTAGCGGGTTTTCGGATAAATCGAATTTGACAAGCGATGATGGAATGGTGAGGTCAACGCTCGTGATGAGGTTGTGCGAGGCGTCGAGGTTTGCGAGCTTTGGGAGTGGTTGTGCAGCGCGAACGACGGCTGGTGTGAAGAAATCAGTGCTGGCGTAGGAATTGGGTCCCGTGCGTTTTGAGGCAGACTGGAAGGGTGCGGTGAAAGGGAGAGATGTCAATTGGTTGTGAGCCAAATTGAGCGTCGTTAGCTCTGGCATTGACCAAAGGTTATCCGGCAATGAAGTGAGCTGATTGTGCGAAAGGTCGAGCACAGTCAGGAACGAAAGATCTGCGAATGTATTTGGGAGAGAGGTCAACTTGTTCTTGTGCAACTAACGCGAAGCGTCAATACTGAAGTCCATGCAGGCAAGAAGGAAGGAACAAACTCACGTCGACCGTTTTCAAAGAGCCAAAGAACGATATCTCGTGTTGGATTTCAGTGATTTCGTTGTTCCAGGCCTTGAGCACTGTCAGGTCCTGTGCCTCAAACCAAGCGGGTGCGGCGTCGCGCCTGCCACCCCTACGCCCAACGGGCTGCTCTTCCGCAGGAGGCAGCTTTGGTTCATTTTCCACGGATTTCAACGGGTCCGGGGTGATACTGAGATGTATCTCGAACAATGCCGAAGGCAAACAAGGCAACGATCTTGTCGCGATATTAAGAGAACCTTGAAGAAATGGATGTCAATCGCCGAAGCCCTTTGTATTGAGTTTCATTCAGTACACCATACAAACTTGAAACTAGTGCTCACCTGTACTTCTAGCCTTTTCAATCGTCTCTCGGAGTGGTAGGCGACCCAGCAAATCCGCGTCCTCTTCGGCTGGCTGGGTGTTTGCTGGCAAGGCATCCTCCAGCGTGCCCATGCTGTCGAGGCTCCCTTTCGCCGCTCTTTCCTGAGTTTTCTTGGTCTCTGCACGCTTTAAAGCAATGGCCTCTTTGATGCTCAGTGGGGTAGCTCTGCCTGTACTGGCGGAATCGTCCGCATCGCGCTGATGCTTCGGAGTGGGCGTTGTCGCCCGATTCAGCGTACTCGTTGTCCTCGTCCTGGTTGAAGGGGTCACCGGTGTACCAAGGCGGGTCCTTGACGGCGTCGAAGGCGGCTTCAATGGCGAGCGCGACGGGCGACTTGGAGCTGGAATGCGGGAGGACATAATGGGGTGATGATGGAATCTGGCAGAACTCGGATTGCTCCCGAATTTATTACGCCGGTGGCATTGCTGGGCGTCTATATAAATCGTCTTTTCTCATCCTTTCTCATCATCACCGGCTTGCTTTTGTCCAGCCATTCAATAACTGCTCACGGTCGATTCTACGGAGACTCTGAGAAAATGGCCCAGCCTACAGAGAATGGCTACAGTCGCGAAGACAGCTTTTTCTCTCTGGCAAATACAGTAAATGTTCGACCGCGTGAGGTTTCGATGAAAAGCTCAACCTCAGCTTCTTCTTTCTTTTTTTATGCAGCTGAAGCTACTTTCCTCCAACTCCACATTCAAATTTGATCCTGAAGTSGTTGTCGCGACTTCACCGACATTCGAATTCCAGATCAACGTACTTTCTCTCCTACGGCTGGCCTCGAGCAATCTAATGGGAGAAAGTCCGCCTGCTATCAACACGGTCGTGGCGGTCACACAAAAACCTTACCAAGAGAATCCTGCTAGAATGGGTGAAAGAAGCGGATTCACCAACCTACCGGTGTCCTTCGCAGGTTCAACTTGTTCTCCCCCAAAAGTGGCAACACCTGTCCAAATGCTAGTGTCAAACACTACTCAACCTGTCGGTGACACAGGCTCACCGAACACGCGTGGTGATCCTCTCCTCGACCTTCAAAATTCGAACCGTGTTCTTGGACAGGCAGTCCAAAGCTATCGGTCACAGTACATGAGGCATCGCGCCATTTGCACTCCTTGCCCCTCATTACACGTCCCAGAAGAGCTGCATCAACTGTACACGGTACGTACTATCCCCGGCTTGCCATCTCTTGCGAAGAGGTCAAAGTCAAATGGGTTCATAATCACCTTGATTCATTGTCTTCATCGAAAGCTACGGCCCGCTTATTGACCTTCTTCGTACCAGATTTCAGCAGCCACTCCTACATTGCGCACCAGGCCCGATGAGACCCAACCCGTGTTTCAAGTCGGCAAGCTCAAAAAAGGAGTCTTGCAATTTTCTACCAAGCCCTTGAAGGTGAATGCTGCCAATACAAGGCCCGGCTCTACGCCACTTTCAATCGCACAAGCCACGGGCAATACCGAAAGAAATTCTGTTTCAGGGGGTATGCCAGTTTCGACCAGTGTCGAGTCGTTGGCAAGTCCTCATCGTGATCCTGTGGTGATGGAGGATGGCGGAGGTAATATCCAGAAAGACAGAGACGGCGACGTTGAGATGGAGCCTGAACTGCCTCCTCCAAGTTGCCCTCCTTTGACGAATCAAATCGTCGTCAAACCAGTCCAATCCAACCCTGAACTGGTTAAATCCACCCTCAAGATGGACACCCGTTCATTAGCTCCCTTAGTATCTGAGCCACTCCAAACTCAGCCCAACGAGCAACCTCTTGAAGCCTCGCCGGGCGTGACTACGAGCCTCGAGAGTGGCGGTACCCTATGGATGACAAAAGATTGCGTCAAGTTTGTCCTTGACGATACTTGCGCTTATGGCTTGCTCGAGTGTCGTTTATGCGAGTGAGTATTCCGTATTCCGCCCCCTTCCTTGCGTCACTGCTCTCTCCCAAGCTTCATGTACACGTGCTTCATTACCAACTCCGCATGTACTAATTGACACTCAACAGGGCATCCCCTGAGCCTAAGTACGTGCACTTTGACTCAGGAACACCTACAGAAGTGCTCCAAGCCCATTTTGAAGAATGTCATGAGGAATTTTGTCAGACTCTGAGATGGTTTTGTGAAACCCCTGGTGTGCTTGTGAAGCTGACGCAGTGATTTGTCTTGGGGCGATCAGAGTAGATTATAGCTTTGTCTGCTACTTGAATTTTTGGGAAATGCCAAGGTGACATAGCGTTGGCTTGTAGTCGGCCATTCTCAGTCACTCTTGATTCGATCTGGATGTTGGTAGAAACTTCAAACTGCGGTGTTCGACAATGTCCGGATTCGGATCCGGACCATTCTATGAGATTGCTTGTTTCGTCTTCCTGCCACCACTGCAGTGCCAATGTCCATTCCCAAAGAGTCTCTCAAGCACAATCTCGAAAACAGCGGAATGAGGGTGCAGCGTCGGCGGAGGAAGATCAAAGCGAAAGTCGAAGATCGAACACAATAGGTTTAGCAAATCGAGCATTCGTTATACTATTACAATGACTACTTATACAACACCTTATCGATATTTAAACTTGTAGACTAGTTACCACTCTAGAAACCCAACAATCTTTCCGCCGTCCCAGCTCCACCAAATCATCTCATCGTCGTCGTTTTCTTGTTCTGTCGAAGGTGGGTTCGAACCAGGTTCTGGCACAGGTACCCTTGAACTCGAGTCAATCGATTTTCGCGCCGTGGTCACCCAAACACCTTCCGGTCTCTGCTTTTGTGCCTTCTTCGGGCCTGGCCTTCTACCTGAGTCTCGCGGCTCCGATCCGTCGTCAGTGGATATTGGTGTCGTCGAATACCGTATAAAGTCTTGCAAACTCGACTCGAGGGAAGGCGTGAGATTTTGTCGAGGGATCCATGCTGGGTGGACGAATCGACGTGGTGCTCGGAGGAGGATGTGTGTTTGGGTGGGAGCTGTTGAAAACAGGGAGAAGAGGAGATCAGATAATCGTGAAATAAAGGAGAATTCAAGTATAAGTAATCACCCATCTCTGAAGCAAATCCGTACCCCTCTGCATCTGCGGTTGCCAGAACTCTGGATAGCAGGCGCTCCGAATTTTGCAGGAATCGCTGCTCTTCGGCATATGAAAGGGAAGGTGGTGGGGACATTGAGGCTCGCAGTCTTGTTAGAAGTGTGGAGTCTTGTAAAGGTAGGGGTACGGCCGTGAGTGGTCCTTGTTGACAATCGGGTTCAGAGGTTGAATCTAGTTTGTCCTCGTCGTCAGAATCATCTTCGGAATCGCTGGCCTCAGGGCCTTCTGCATCAGAGTCGTCGTCGTCGTCGTTGGCTTCGGCTTCATCATCATCCTCCCCTTCGTCGTCCGTAGAGCAGTCTGACCCTTCATCGTCATCCTCTGCCTCTTCTTCAGCTGGACCATCGCCATTCTCACCACTCCCTTGCTTGAGCCCCCATAACTTCGCCTCAAACCGATCCACAGCAAGGAACGTCCTGGATTTGGCCGTCCCGAGGCTAGGACCCAGTACTACAGCCACATACGCGCGATCTAGGTGGTGTCCTGATTCAGCTGTGAGCTGTTCGAGTTTCTCCTTGCTGTATGTTTTCGCGAGCGCGATCGAGAGAGCCGTGAATGTGGTGGTGAGGTGTGATGTGAGCGTGTCGAACGAGGATAGGAGTTCTGCGCGCTGTTTTGCGCCTTTGGACGTTGACTGCAATATCGGTGTCAGTTATTTCTTGAGAAGCTAAAAGGGTAGGCCACAGACGCACACTCTTGCTTGGAATTCGAGTTAACTGGGGTACAGGTCTGGTAATTTAATCAGCTGGAGCTCAGAGAAAATCAGACAAGCAGACATACAGGGGAATCTGGTTCTTCAGGAACAACACATGCCCTAGCAAACTAATGGCCATCCTCGCAGCCACCGCGTCCGTCACAGTCTCTGTTTGCAGCTGCACCACGGGCACTCCAGACACCGTTCGAATGTCATTGTCCTGAGTGGCATTTGGCTGAGACTCGACTGGTTTTCCCGCCAGTGGCATTGGCTTGAGCAATGGAGCAGATTGTAGCGCATTCTCGATGGGAGCCAGATACCTCATGGTGGCCGTGAGGTAGAAATCGATGCTTCGCGCTCAAGCGCCCATACAGATCACATGGTCGCGACTTTTGTTTGCATTTGCTTTCCCATCATCCCTTTGCTGTTAGCTTGGGCACTCTACGCAACCCTTTCCCCAAGCATCTCAGAAACACACCTGAGGCTGAAAGCATCAAACTTGGTAGGCAGAGTATAGCTCATGCCGCCCACAGTCCTCCCTTTTATCCTGCCAGTGCCGTTCTTCGTTTAGCGCCTGGCATGAACTTCTTGCAAGGATCCCACAATGCGCGCATCGAACATATGGTCAACTACCACGTCGAGGGAGGTTTCCAGGCGCACGTTTCGGTTAATAGACCCGAGCAGAGGAGTAAGTGGTGAATCTATCAATGTCTTCGCCGATCCTCTGCAAAACGTTAATAATTTGCTTTCAGGCTTATTCGACGTTCTCCAGCCTATCATTGATGCATCCCATACTCGCGATCGAAAACGATCACCTCCCGACTCTTCTTGCTTTCCTGGTACGAGGATACAGGTGGTCAAGAACGTTAACAGCTGGGCGAAGAGCGAAATAACGACTCCTGCAGAGCCTCATGTACGCTGGATGCATGGATATGTCGGGTCCGGAAAATCCTCCATATCTCAGGAGGTTTGTGACACGTCCGACCGGGAGGATAGACCAGTCATAAGTTTCTTTTTCTTCCGAAATGCGGGCGATAGAAGCAGGATATGGAGACTCGCTACGACTCTGGCAAGCCAAATGGCAGGGGTTATCCCGCAGACAGAACCGTTCATTCGCGAAGCTGTACAAGCCAACCCAGTGTTGCTGATGGCGGATGAAGGAGGCCCTTCTCTTCGAGCCCGGATGCGGTGCTTGGTCTATGCACCATTCAAAGCTGTCGTCCAGAGGAAGAAAAGGGTCAGGGCATTGACGCAAAGCCCACTTCTCATGGCGCTGGATGGGTTGGACGAGTGCGATAACAAGGACGAAGTCCAGGAACTCATCGACGGAATGCTCGAGTTCTTCAACGAAAACCCGCTTATCCCCCTCCGCGTTTTTATCACGAGCCGGGTGGAACAGCACATTCAATCACGCTTGAACGTTCCGGCGGTCAAGTTGGACAACCTCGCAGATCATTGCTCCGACGACGACATCACCACCTTTCTGCACATCCTTTTCGAAGACGGATGTAGGTGGAACCCGGTTGTCCAATCATACGTTCAACAGCACGGAGAGTGGCCTACCAAGAGTGACCGACGCAAACTTGTCAAACATATTGGGGGATCATTCATTTTCGCCTCAGTAGTGTTTCAATTCATTATGACAACAAACACTGAAACAAACGACCTACCAACACCAATGGATCGCCTTCCCTTGGCTCTGAAAATGAACCCCGGCCTGGATGGGCTCTACACACAAACCCTGGCCCGCTCCAAGCACCTCCCCCACTTCCCCGATATCATATCAACCATTGCACTCCTAGTAGAACCCCTCCCGACATCAGGAATCGCGGAGCTCCTCGGAATCCATACATACGAGGTCGTCAACGCTCTCGTGAACTTGCAAGCAATTATCCAGGTTCCGGGGACGGATAACATACCCGTTACATTCTGCCACACCTCCTTTCGAGACTTCCTGACTACCCAAAGTCGATCGGGTGGTTTCTTTGCACATCTGTCCCATCACGTCCGGCTCTTCCTTCGTTGCCTTGAGTGTCAACTCAAGCATCTGCGACAGGATCCGGAGTTTTTCATCCGTTCTCGTGTCCAGATCTCTGCCGTTGCGCACTATGCTCGTGAATATTCCTATCGTCATTTGTACCGCGGCCGTAGCTGCTTCAAACTGTCGGAATTTAATCCTGCCATCCAGATGTGTCGTGAAGGACTTGCACTCCAACCTGGCACCCCCGAACTGATCGAAAACCTAGCCTCGGTAGTTCGTTTGCGTGCTCATAACACCCGATCTCTCATGGACTGGGACGAGGCCATTTCCCTGTCTCGGGCAGTCCTTGAACTTCACCCGTCCCCTGATCCGAATCGCTCAAATTCATTCGGTAATCTCGGCAATGCACTCCTGGATCGTTATTGCAACACATGCACCACAGCTGACCTTGATGAAGCCATTTCCCTGTACCGTGAAGCACTTGAACTTCTCCTACCCTCTCACCCAGGTCGTTCGGCTTCATTCAACAATCTCGGCAATGCACTCGCGATTCGTCATCGAGGCACAGGAACCATGGCTGATCTTGACGAGGCCATTTCCCTCCTCCGTGAAGCACTCGAACCTCAGACATCCCTCGATCCAGATCGCTCAGCTTTGCTCAACGATCTCGGGGTTGCACTCGTAGACCGTCATCGACGCACAGGTGCCATGACTGACCTTGACGAGGCCATTTTCCTGCACCATGAAGCACTCGAACTCCGACCATTCTCTCATCCAGATCGTTCAGCTTCACTCAACGCTCTCGGATGTGCACTCCTAGACCGTCATAGATCCACAGGAACCATGACCGACCTTGACGAGGCCATTTCCCTGCACCGTGAAGCACTAGAACTTCGACCATCCCCTCATCCAGAGCGTTCAGCTTCACTCAACAATCTCGGCAATGCGCTCATGAACCGTCATCAACGCACAAGAACCATGTCTGACTTTGAGGAGGCCATTTCCCTGCACCGTGAAGCACTCGAACTTCGGCCATCCCCTCATCCAGATCGTTTAAGTTCACTCAACACTCTCGGCAATGCACTCCAGGCTCGTCATCGGCACACGGGAATGGTAGCTAACCTTGAGGAGGCCATTTCCCTGTTCTACAAAGCACTTGAACTTCGACCATCACCTCATTCAGCTCGCTCATTTCTGCTCCACAACCTTATCATATCCCTYCAAGCCATGTACGAAGAAACCCATGCACTCTCTCACCTCCAAGAGGCAATAGTTCACTCCGAGGAACTCCTAGAGTTTCACTAYACTGTGGGACACCATCTTCGAGCCGGATTCCTCCTYACATTAGGTTCTTTCCTCCAAATMCGCTTCGATGCTACGAGACGAGAAGAAGATCTCTCCAGAATCATGAAGTTGAAAGAAGAAGCAAATCAATTGTCAGCCTTATCTCCGGAGCCTGCGCCGTAATCGTACAGACATAGGCTGGTTGCACTGGGGACACACTGTCGCGAGTTGCGATTMCATAGTTTATCTCCTCCGTARWGATCTGTCGGACACCAGCWACGTTGGTATCTTCTCKTTTACAGCGCCATAACCAGACTATCTGCGTCYTTWGAGNTTACCTCTTTCATG